>CM042566.1:302500-335000 GCA_023630585.1 Cranoglanis bouderius | reverse complement strand
ACACACACACACACACACACACACAACACACACACACCGACCCCAAACTCCAGAAACATGCATAATTAACTTACATACAGTGTGCATCATTTACTGCAGGAGCTTCCGGAATAAATACAGCTCATAATCACGTCTGGGCTTCTCTCAGGAACATCACAACCTCCTCCATTCTTTAATAACAATACATCCGTGTTGTTAACAGATGTTGAGGATATTTCATTGTGTTGGAGATGTGGAAAAGTGGAGTTGTGGAGTTATGGAGATGTGGAGTTGTGGAGATGTGGAGTTGTGGAGAAGTGGAGTTATGGAGATGTGGAGTTGTGGAGAAGTGGAGTTATGGAGATGTGGAGTTGTGGAGAAGTGGAGTTATGGAGATGTGGAGTTGTGGAGAAGTGGAGTTATGGAGATGTGGAGTTGTGGAGATAACTAGATATGGAGTTGTGGAAAAGTGGAGTTGTGGAGTTATGGAGATGTGGAGTTGAGGAGATGTGGAGTTGTGGAGAAGTGGAGTTATGGAGATGTGGAGTTGTGGAGAAGTGGAGTTATGGAGTTATGGAGATGTGGAGTTGTGTAGATGTGGAGTTGTATAGATGTGGAGTTGTGTAGATGTGGAGAAGTTTCTGCATCAGAGTGCAATAAACCCCAGCACTGCCATGCTCTGATTCTCTGCCTCAAAACCAATGGGAAGTGCAGAGATAAATACGTCCAACATCCAGCGATGTGTCACCTAAAGTCAGGGCTGTTTTTATCAGAAACAAGGTGGAGCAGTGGAGGAGCAGTGTAAGGAGCAGTGTAAGGAGCAGTGTGAGGAGCAGTGTGAGGATCAGTGTGAGGATCAGTGTGAGGAGGTGGTTTACACCTGAGCACCACCACACGAGGAAACATGAGATAAAGTGACAGCTTTCATCACTGCCTCTTAAGACTCATTATACCTGAGGAGTTTATGGCTGCTGGTTACATCATGCACTTAAGATATTAGAGTTTACCAACACACACACACACACACACACCTCTTAAATTTACATCTACTTTGCTTTAGTATGGAATTCCTGAATAGAACTGAGTGCTGGACCACGTCATCAGAGTGGTGGAGGAAGCCGGTGTGGAGATTTTCTTACAGTCTGACTGTGAGACTCTGTTTTGGCTTTAGTTCTGAAACACATGACACTCCTCAAAATCTCAAAAAAGCCAAAATCTTACCGGCTCGACAAAGTCAAACTTCTTCTTCTCCTGCACCTCCTGGATTTTGAAGACATACTGGAGTGAGGCATCATAGAACAGCAGCCTCTCTTTATCGATCTGAGCATCAGCCTGTAAAACCAAAATACATCATTAACCTTGAACACACACATACGTTTGAGCTGTGGTTAATGGTTACATCTCTGATTCTGGTTCAGAATCATGTTCCCAGCCAGCTCCTCCAGGAGGAACACATCACAGAGGTTAATCATTGAAACACTGGATTCCTGAAGTCCTGCCTCACACCCAGAACCAGCAGGACGCTCTTTATCTAGCTCTGGTTTTTGGTTTATAAAAATACCAGTCAGGAACAGAAGGTTGCAGCCTGAATGTTCCTCTGACTCACCTCCTGGAGCGACGACTCCTTCTTCTTTGAAGACAGGTTGAGATGTTTCTCCAGGGATGAGTAGTACTTCTCACTCTCTTTGATGAACTTCTTCTTTCCTTCCTATCACAGGTGAACAAACAAAAAGAATGACCTGACTTTCTGATTCCCTGCCTCAAGACTGATATCTGAGGTCTGGAGACTCAGTAACTGACTGCAGTGCATTGTGGGATTCAAGGATTCTCTGCAAGACCTCCAAACATTCCTAATTCCAACATCACCAAACATATGCAATAGATTAAATGCACCAGATTTAAGCTGTAATGTTTCAGACCAGCCTCTAGGTGGCCCTGTGATTCTGCACTGATCCATCGCAGAGGAACATCTGGATACATAGAGAGAGAGAGAGAGAGAGAGAGAGAGAGAGAGAGAGAGAGAGAGAGATAGTACTATCTTCTACACGAGTGTTCCATCTTACACAAACCCTGCTCCTGGACACCAGCTGAAATCGAACGCACCTGATCCGACTTAATGAGGAAGTGAACGTTCAGCAAGGCAGGTCTTCAGGAGCAGGAGTGGGTGTGGCCTACATCAGAAAACATCAGTTTTTATGTTTTTAATTAAATATGACCCACTCTTCCCTCCATGTAAACACTGTAAACTCCAGCAGTAGAAACGTGAGCAGTGTGAGTCTGGTGTGTGAGTTGCAGCTCTGACAGTTCCTCTACCTCAGCTACATCACTCCAGTTCATAATCACACTCAACTACAGATGTGTGTGGGAACGTTTTTATAATCTCACACTCACAGTTAGTATTTTTATTTGTCCTGTGAGGTTCATACGTATGTCTCTGCTCCTGTCTCTGCTCCTGTCTCTGCTCCTCTCTCTGTTCCTGTCTCTGCTCCTCTCTCTGCTCCTCTCTCTGCTCCTGTCTCTGTTCCTGTCTCTGCTCCTGTCTCTGTTCCTGTCTCTGCTCCTCTCTCTGCTCCTGTCTCTGCTCCTCTCTCTGCTCCTGTCTCTGTTCCTGTCTCTGCTCCTCTCTCTGCTCCTCTCTCTGCTCCTCTCTCTGCTCCTGTCTCTGCTCCTCTCTCTGCTCCTGTCTCTGCTCCTCTCTCTGCTCCTCTCTCTGCTCCTCTCTCTGCTCCTCTCTCTGCTCCTCTCTCTGTTCCAGTCTCTGCTCCTGTCTCTGCTCCTCTCTCTGCTCCTCTCTCTGTTCCTGTCTCTGCTCCTCTCTCTGCTCCTCTCTCTGCTCGTCTCTGCTCTTGTCTCTGCTCGTCTCTGCTCCTCTCTCTGCACCTGTCTCTGCACCTGTCTCTGCTCCTCTCTCTGCTCCTCTCTCTGCTCCTCTCTCTGCTCCTGTCTCTGCTCCTGTTCGGCTGATCTTTTTGTTGTGCCCTGTGAAGCTGAAACATGTTTATGTTTATTAGAGTCTCCACAAAGCTGCATCATTCAGCATGTAAACAGAGAGAAGCACTCAGCATCGTTACCTCCTCCATCTTCTGGATTTTATAGATGTGTTATGAATGAATCAGTAACTGCAGTCAGACTAACTGTAAAAAACTAACACTTTCAGAAGTGAGAAGTGAACATCTGTAAATCAGTGACACCAAAATGCCACTGATTTATTTACTTTAGTGGTGTAAAAGTCAACAAAACTAAACACACTCACTGTTACTGGGTTATTGACATTAGTCACATTGGTGATGCATTAAAACTGATATCGGAATCCAGTCTGATTCTCTGCTCATTTACTCCTATACTGTACATGCTGTGATACCAACATCTGATACCAGGTGATACTGTGTGATGTAATACTGGTGCACGCTGTCGCACTGATGACATTAACACAACAACATTAACACAACAACATTAACCCAACAACATTAACACAACAACAAGCACAGCAAACTGTGTTCTGTGACCACCGCTCAGAAGGTCGTGAGGTCAAACCCCAGCTCTGCCCAGCTGCCCCTGCAGAGTAGATTCTAACACACCATTCGGTTATACACTATGTAGTGAGCATATATGGTTAATAGGAAGCCATTTGGGATTCTCTGAAGTGATTAAGAACAGTCTATGGGACCTTCATCACTAAGCATCGCTGAACACAAAATGAGTGATGTTGATTTTTAACCTCAGGACAACAAGCAGAAATAAACGTGATACACTTTTTATCCCAGTCACATGTGAAGGGGTTTTATTCAGCTGCTTACACAAATATCGTGTTTCATCTGGAAATTTCCCTCCAGGATGAATATCTGAAAGTCTTATTTGATCGTATTTATTGATCTTTCAGTAAAGTTGAAGTTGTGTGTAAATGGTTTTGTGGCCAAATGGAACAAAAAACTTTGTTCTGATTTTGTTCATAACTCAAGTTTGTTGAGTTGATAAACACCAATCAGTTGTACATTACCGAGCACATTCATGGCACAGCTGATTTACATTTAGCCACGCCCACAAACACCTATAAAAGGCGAGGCTTACGGACAGCTGAAAAAGAATAAATGAAGACTAAACGGTGAAAGAGGAATACCAAGGCTACGCTTTTAACATCCGCATTCCCTCACTCCGCTGCTGCTGCTTTACACCCGGCCCTCCAGTTCCTTCAGTTTATTAGCCTGAGTGAAGTTCAGACATGTTGGACACCACAGAGTAATCATCACTCCCATTATCACTGCAGAATTTACCCAGAAGGCTTTGCAAAGTGATGTAATTCCAGTTAAAAATAAAGACTGCTAAAGAGCAGCAGAGAGAGCTCAGCGTAAATCTGTATGTATGGATTTTTACTCATTAGGCAATAATAATAATAATAATAATAATAATAATAATAATAATAATAATAATGAAGTATCTATAAAATCAATACATAATTCATGTAAAATAAAAATAAGGAAATGGATAAAGCAGGAAATAACACTTTAACAAATAAAATCATGAACATTAAAATAAAGTATTTCATAAATCATTGGAAATAAAATGCCACACAACAAGCATGATTATTATTATTATTATTATTATTATTATTATTATTATTATTATCATCTGTCACATGAAGCCGGAGATAAAGCGAACACTTGCTGATGTTTCCTGGTTAAACTTCACACCTGAACAAACAGCAGAAACTCACACAGCTGGAGGACAATCAAAATCAATACATAATCCTGCAGTGGGTTTCTGTGCTGCGTCTCAACACACACACACACACACACACACACACACACACACACACACACACACACACACACACACACAAAGATAAAAACACAACCGTGGGTACACTCAGGAGCTCCTGAGGCGAAGGAGTTAAAAAATAAAGTGTACAAATAAAATACATATCAGTCCGGCTTTCACACACACACACACACACACACACACACACACACACACACACACACACACACACACACACAGTTCCTGAGGCTCATCGAGGATTTATTAAAGCATAAAGGAAGATAAAGAACAGAACTAACACCTCAATCACACACACACACACACACACACACACACACACACACACAAAGATCAAGAGATGGTGACTCTGAGTAAGTCTGAACACCTGAGCTTTACTAGGTTTTAATTAATTAAGTTAGTGTTCAGTTTAATTAATAACCAATGAAAATTGAGAGCAGTACGGTGCATTCTGATTGGCTGAGGGCAGTACAGTGTGTACTGGCTGTAAATCACACACACACACACACACACACACACACACACACACACACACACAGATTTAATGAGACAGAGATGAATCATAGATGACTCATCAGTGATCAGTCTCTCAGAAATCTCACTTTTTAAGGACAGTGGAGCTGTTTAATAAGATGAGGATGATGAGGGTTATGAGGATGATGAGGATGAGGATGATGAGGGTTATGAGGATGGTGAGGATGATGAGGGTTATGAGGATGATGAGGATGATGAGGGTTATAAGGATGATGAGGGTTATGAGGATGATGAGGATGATGAGGATGAGGATGATGAGGGTTATGAGGATGATGAGGATGATGAGGGTTATGAGGATGATGAGGATGATGAGGATGATGAGGGTTATGAGGATGATGAGGGTTATGAGGCTGATGTGAGAGCAGAGACAGAAATCATCAAGAGACAGCATGACGGGCCACACACACGCACACACACACACACACACACGCACACACACACACACACACACACGCACACACACACACACACACACACACAGTGTCACAAGATGCCATTCATATATGCTAATTAACTTCACAGACACTAATTAGGCTGAAATAATGACACGCTCTGATCTGCATGTATATTTTTACTGCTGAGAAACATGAACACATTCAGTTCTTACATTTAGTCTCAGAAACACGACGACATTCACACAGCCGCACGCGTTAAATTTCTCACACCTACGTTACAGCGTCTCTTCTCACCTTTCATCTTATTTATTATAACCTTCACTGCTTGTTTTATTTGAACAGAAGACTGACGAGCGGTTTCTCAGCGTGTTCCTCCTGGAGCTCAGCACCTGCACCTCCACATTTAATGATTTAATGAAAACTGAAAATGATTCAGTAATTCAGTGGAAACCCAGTGAGGAACAGAGCAGAGACTCTCTCACACTCTTCCTTGTTACATCAGGATTGAAGACGTGTAACTTCCTGAAAGAACATCATTTCTTTCTTTTATTTTATTAACCACACAGATGATAAAATCAGATTACTTCAACACGATGTCTCGTCTGGATCATAAGATCTTTCCTCTGCTGGGAGGATCTCACAGACTTCACCACGTTCCTCTCCATGGAGGTGTGAAGCTCTTCTGACACTGTTTATTATAGTCAAGGTCTCAAGACACACACACACACACACACACACACACACACACACACACACACACACACAGCCTGCTCCGGGCTCCTCGCTGTGTTTGACATGAAAGACGCTGCAGCAGCGGGGAACCATTTGATCTGACATTAAGCTCTAAATCCTCTAAATGTTCTACATCTACAGAACACGACACTCAGCACATGTCCGTATTAAACCCTGATCTTGGGGTAATTACTGAACATCAGCAGGGTTAGACGTTCAGAACGTCATCATACGCCATCATTTTGCTCTAATTCCTACAAACGAAGACGAACAGCAGGAACGTCTGGTGTAAATGTGTTAGCAGGGTTAAGCCCCGCCCCCTGACTTTCAAACATCAGTATAAAGTTTTATTTCTGGCTCCACATCAGATTATTTGCTGTTGAATCTTTTAAAGTGAATCATTTAGTGTTTTTGTAGACGCGAGCGCAACAGCACCACCAACAGGTCGTAATAAAAACACACAGAATGGTGTGAAGAAGCGAGACGTGAGGCTGGGGCTGATTTCTTTCTCGCCCAGACTGTAGATTCATGCAGCCAATCAGTGACAGTCGTGTGTCAGGTGATTACGCAGAAGGACACGCCCCCTAGATCTGATCTCCATTTACTCTGATATTTTTCACACACATGTAAGTGCAATGTTACAAGTGCAAATTTTCAGAGAAAAACACAACATGAAGCCAGTCGCGTGTGTGTGTGTGTGTGTGTGTGTGTGTGTGTGTGTGTGTGTGTGTGTGTGTGTGTGTGTGTGTTTGGTTTTCAGAGGAAACACAAAGTGAAGCCAGTGCTGGATTATGCAATTAAACACTTATAAATGAAATTGTTCCTCATTACCCCTTCATTGAGACCTCTTGATATAATGCACTACTCAACTCTAACAGTTTCATTATCAAACACTAATAGACATTATATTTTAGTCCAAACATCTAATCACATCTAATCACCAGCTGCTGTTACAGAACACACTGCTGGTTGTGTATTTTCTATAAAATTTACATTAATAGTAAATTGTCACATTAACCCCAGAAGGTGAAACAGTTACGACGGTCCCTTTTTAGCTCCAGTTTAATGTTGTTTTTCTCCTCCTGTTGTCCCTGATGTTCTCGCTCAGGGTTTACGGCACTGATGATGTCTATAAAGCGGCTGTGAGACGATCTGTGAAAACAGTGAAAAAATCCTAAAATTTTAACGTTTCAGATTTCAGCTGTTTTACTTACAGGAATGGAGCTTCGTCACTGATATTTGATTCTCAGACGCCTCAGAATCGACACTCACCATCTTCACCTGACCTCATTTTTATTTCCGCAGCGTTCGGCCAAATCCCAACCGCCTTCCTTCATTATGAAGGTTAATAAAGCTGTAAATCTGAACCTATAATCCTGGGGTTGTTTCATATGAAAGGAGAGTAAATGCCTTTATGTTAGTAATAAACACTGTGTGTGTGGTGCTGTTCTAGTAAAATAATCAACATGAATAGGGTGGAGTGATGAAGCAGAGTTACTGTTACCATCCCACAGGTGATTATTTTCCTCTTACAGCATGTCCCCCGGTGTTTTATTCCTCTTACACCACAGCAATTTAACAACAATTACAATTTTTATTAATTAAAGAATGACACGTCATACTTTTATCCGTTTATAGTTACATTTAAGTATAATTCATTCATGATGCAAGTTAGTTCCTGTTGGCACTTACGTTATAGCAGCTATAAACACTCGTTCCCTCACCAGCCCTCTCTTTATTCTCTCTCTCTTTATTCTCTCTCTTTATTCTCTCTCTTCAAGTTAATAAGACAAAAAACCCCGCAGCTTGTCGTGTTTCAGAGGAACTGCAAAGAAGCGTAAACTCCTCTGTCCTGAAGACGTCAGAAAACTTAAAGTTACAGCTTTACCTCTGACTGTTACAAAGCGCTGACACTGGAGACTCCTTCCATAAATGTTACATAAACGTCTCCTTACTTTATCAGCGATTGCACACATTTCTTAATCCATTTATTATCAGTGGAGCGTCTGCTGGACACGCCCCTGTGAACGAGCCGTTACTATAGAAACGATAACGTATCAGAACGAGCGCATTAATATAAACCTGTGATGTGCAGCTGCTCTACTGTCAGAGCTGCTGTTATAGAAAACTAATCAACACCTTCTGACCAATCAGAGTCCAGAACAGTGAAATTATTTTCTTCATACAGGATGTTCCAGCTCGTTAGGAAGTCAGGATCAGCTGTAATACAGCCTCCTGAAACAGAGAAGTTCAGGAGCGTGACCTTCACGACCTTCTGCTCAGTGGTGGAATATTTATTACGCCATGTCGCATTAATCAGGCTGGTTATACAGCTCACTGGATCTCCAGCATAGTTCGATTTTTTACATCCCTCTGGGTCATACTGTGGGTCAGCTGTCCTTCAAACCATTCATCCAATGTATATAGAATAATTAATATATATATATATATATATATATATACAGTATCTCACAGTAGTGAGTACACCCCTCACATTTTTGTAAATATTTTATTATATCTTTTCATGGGACAACACTGAAGAAATGACACTTTGCTACAATGTAAAGTAGTGAGTGTACAGCTTGTATAACAGTGTAAATTTGCTGTCCCCTCAAAATAACTCAACACACAGCCATTAATGTCTAAACCGCTGGCAACAAAAGTAAGTACACCCCTAAGTGAAAATGTCCAAATTGGGCCCAATTAGCCATTTTCCCTCCCCGGTGTCATGTGACTCGTTAGTGTTACAAGGTCTCAGCTGTGAATGGGGAGCAGGTGTGTTAAGTTTGGTGTTATCGCTCTCACACTCTCTCATACTGGTCACTGGAAGTTCAACATGGCACCTCATGGCAAAGAACTCTCTGAGGATCTGAAAAAAAGAATTGTTGCTCTACATAAAGATGGCCTAGGCTATAAGAAGATTGCCAACACCCTGAAACTGAGCTGCAGCACGGTGGCCAAGACCATACAGCGGTTTAACAGGACAGGTTCCACTCAGAACAGGCCTCGCCATGGTCCACCAAAGAAGTTGAGTGCACGTGCTCAGCATCATATCCAGAGGTTGGCTTTGCAGAATAGACGTATGAGTGCTGCCAGCATTGCTGCAGAGGTTGAAGGGGTGGGGGGTCAGCCTGTCAGTGCTCAGACCATACGCCCCACACTGCATCAAATTGGTCTGCATGGCTGTCGTCCCAGAAGGAAGCTTCTTCTAAAGATGATGCACAAGAAAGCCCGCAAACAGTTTGCTGAAGACAAGCAGACTAAGGACATGGATTACTGGAACCATATCCTGTGGTCTGATGAGACCAAGATAAACTTATTTGGTTCAGGTGGTGTCAAGCGTGTTTGGCGGCAACCAGGTGAGGAGTACAAAGACAAGTGTGTCTTGCCTACAGTCAAGCATGGTGGTGGGAGTGTCATGGTCTGGGGCTGCATGAGTGCTGCCGGCACTGGGGAGTGTACTGTGACATGTACTGTGACATACTGAAGCAGAGCATGATCCCCTCCCTTCAGAAACTGGGCCGCAGGGCAGTATTCCAACATGATAACGACCCCAAACACACCTCCAAGACGACCACTGCCTTGCTAAAGAAGCTGAGGGTAAAGGTGATGGACTGGCCAAGCATGTCTCCAGACCTAAACCCTATTGAGCATCTGTGGGGCATCCTCAAACTGAAGGTTTACTTTACATTGTAGCAAAGTGTCATTTTTTCAGTGTTGTCCCATGAAAAGATATAATAAAATATTTACAAATATGTGAGGGGTGTACTCACTTTTGTGAGATACTGTATAATATAAAATCCCAGACTGTGGGCTGAAGATCACTGCGTGAAGATTCCTGAGATTTAATGAAAACGCAAAGCAAAGAAATGTTTATGAGAGCAAACAGATTTCTGAATATTTACTTAAAAATATGCAGTGTTTCTTCCATCATTTGGAGAATGTGTATTTGTATTCCCATCCTGGATTAAAATCTGATGAACTCAGTGTTGTTGTTTTTAAACTCTCCGAGTTTCTTTAATGTCAGTTTGATGGTTTGAAAGTGAGACACACAGCAGGAGAACCTCAGAGAGCTTCAGTCCTGCCTCCTGCTCTGTTCAGGCTCTGTTTGAAAAACTCTCCTATGGGCAGCCCGAGATTTGAAGATACCTCACACTCACACACACACACACACACACACACACACACACACACACACACACACACACACACACACAGCATGCTAAGGCCTTGAGGAGGAAAGGATGTGAGAGATGCCACCTTACATGAGAATCATCACACAGCTTCATCCTCCCACACACGCTGTAGGCAAACACACACACACACACACACACACACACACACACACACACACACACACACAAAATAACAAACTTTTTCTTTTTATCTTATAGTGTTAATCTGACTTGTGGAGCTTCGCACTGCAGAATTTATCATCTACTACTTTATCTCTTCATCTCCTTTAAACACCTTCTTGAGTGGAGAGAAGAGAAATAATTCAGTGTACACCCGTGGCCAAAAGTTTTGAGAATGACACAAATATTAATTTTCACAAAGTCTACTGCTTCAGTGTTTTTAGATCTTTTTGTCAGATGTTACTGTTACTGAAGTATAATCACAAGCATTTCATAAGTGTCAATGGCTTTTATTGACAATTACATGAAGTTTATGCAAAGAGTCAATATTTGCAGTGTTGACCCTTCTTTTTCTTCTGGGCCACATCCTGACTGATGGCAGCCCATTCTTGCATAATCAATGCTTGGAGTTTGTCAGAGTTTGTGGGTTTTTGTTTGTCCACCCGCCTCTTGAGGATTGACCACAAATTCTCAATGGGATTAAGGTCTGGGGAGTTTCCTGGCCATGGACCCAAAATGTCGATGTTTTGTTCCCCGAGCCACTTCATTATCACTTTTGCCTTGTGGCAAGGTGCCCCATCATGCTGGAAAAGGCATTGTTCATCACCAAACTGTTCTTGGATGGTTGGGAGAAGTTGCTCTCTGAGGATGTTTTTGTACCATTCTTTATTCATGGCTGTGTTCTTAGGCAAAATTGTGAGTGAGCCCACTCCCTTGGCTGAGAAGCAACCCCACACATGAGTGGTCTCAGGATGCTTTACTGTTGGCATGACACAGGACTGATGGTAGCGCTCACCTTTTCTTCTCCGGACAAGCTTTTTTCCAGATGCCCCAAACAATCGGAAAGGGGCTTCATCAGAGAAAATGACATTACCCCAGTCCTCAGCAGTCCAATCCCTGTACTTTTTGCAGAATAGCAGTCTGTCCCTGAGGTTTTTCCTGGAGAGAAGTGGCTTCTTTGCTGCCCTTCTTGACACCAGGCCATCCTCCAAAAGTCTTCGCCTTACTGTGCGTGCAGACGCACTCACACCTGCCTGCTGCCATTCCTGAGCAAGCTCTGCACTGGTGGTGCCCCGATCCCGCAGCTGAATCAACTTTAGGAGACGGTCCTGGCGCTTGCTGGACTTTCTTGGGCGCCCTGAAGCCTTCTTCACAACAGTTGAACCTCTCTCCTTGAAGGTCTTGATGATCCGATAAATGGTTGATTTAGGTGCAATCTTACTAGCAGCAATATCCTTGCCTGTGAATCCCTTTTTGTGCAAAGCAATGATGGCTGCACGCGTTTCCTTGCAGGTAACCATAGTTAACAGAGGAAGAACAATAATTTTAAAACCTCTGACACTTCTGCTTTAAAACCTGCTAAAATATTAACATAGCTACAATAACGCTGCTCTCCATCTCACGGCAAAGACTCCTGAGTTCTGAGTTCTGATCTAAAATGCGTCACCTGATCATAAGAGGACCTTCAGCCCCGAGCCATGAGAAACACCTGCTAACATTTCTATCTACATCTAACATTTATTTGTCCGTGAAGCATCAAGTGCACAAATAAAAAAATAAATAAATAAATAAAAGAGAGTTTTCTATTATAATTTAATTATAATTCTTTCAGTAAAGTTATGTGTAAATTTTTTTCATGAACAAACAGATCTAAAATTTCCTGTCAGATTTAAAAAAGTTTCTCAGATTTTCTTCATGTTCACTTGCGTATGCAGATTTACATTTAGCCACACCTACAAAATACCATAAAAGGCAAAGTAATGCAGCTCAGCCACTGCGGCGTGTCGGCTACCACAGACAAACACTAACTCCTCCTCCTTGTATAGGGTGCCATTAGTTTTGCTCTGATGGAAACGTTATTTTTCAGGTCATAAATATGAAATATGACTGCGTTTCACAGAATGTTCAGTAAATTGGTGTAACGTAATTGGAGTGAAGTATGAGATACAAAACCACATTTCTATATGTGTATATCTATATAAATCCTATCAATAACACACTCAGACGTATCTGTCGCTTGGTGTGGCCTAGCCCCGCCCACTTCCACAGGAAAAGACTTCTCCTGTAACCTGTCAGCAAACACAACTTTATTCTCGTTTCCTCGCAACTGACTGAAACAAAACTCGCTAATAACTTTTAAAGACACGACGCTGTGAAGTTTCTCCAGTCCACTGACTGTAAATTGCTCTGGAAAGCTGATAGAAGTGCGAAGAGCCAATCAGATTCAAGAACCTGAAGCTTGTAGCCAGAAAAGTGTCCAAAACATATCAGGTGTTCTGTGACCTGTAGGCGGAGCCTCTGAGGCTGAGACTAGCAAATATGTAAATAATTTCATAATTTAAATTCCCACTCAGAAGAGGATGGGTTCTGCTGTAGTCTGGTTCCTCTCCAGGGTTCCTCTCCAGGGTTCCTCTCCAGGGTTCCTATCCAGGATTCCTCTCCAGGGTTCCTCTCCAGAGTTCCTCTCCAGGGTTCCTCTCCAGAGTTCCTCTCCAGGGTTCCTCTCCAGGGTTCCTCTCCAGAGTTCTCATCTCAGGGAGTTTTTCTTTTTTAAATCTACATCCAGATTTGTGTAAAGCTGCTTTGTGATGATGTTTGTTGTTAAAAGATAATAATATTAATAATAAATAAAAATACAATTGAATTGAATTAAAGAAAATGCAGTGGGTAAATATTTAATTATGTTCGTTCCTGAAAAGTCAAGCAGGTCTCCAGTCTCTTATACAGCCATTAAAACACTAGAAACCAGGTATTTCAGACAGGCTGTTTACCCCAATTACATCATCTTCATCATCATCATCATCATCATCATCATCATCATCAGACTTTAAAGGTTGCAGTTTGCTGGAGTTTCATCTCTCTGTTCATGCAAAACACCGGGTCAGCGGTGTGTGTGTGTGTGTGTGTGTGTGTGTGTGTGTGTGTGTGTGTGTGTGTGTGTGTGTGTGTTTGATGATCTATCTGCATGCTTGAACACAAACACAATCTGGGCTTTTTACGGAGCTGTATTTAATGAGTAACGAGGCCGAGTTACTGAACTACATTAAACATTCCTCTGACAGTTTAATCGTCGTTACACATTTACTCAGTGTTATATTCATTCTTCTCCTTTTTTATAAATAAAATGGCCGTTTCCTCTCACTGTGTTATTAAATCTTGATGGATGAAATGCCAACGCTAACGATAACCGTGTTATTCTGACTGACTGCACTGTGACCCGCGCCTGGATTTCTCCTGAGACGCAGCACAGAGGTCCTCCTCCAAGGAGTGTTTCCTCACCGCTCAGGCTGTGTGTCCAATAAATAAACAAACAAATAAATAAACAAATAAATACCAAATAAATTGAGCAATAAATAATGCAGATGTGAACTGAGAGCAATTTATATTAGTTCTAGTCCATTTTTGTCTAAAATGATAGTGTGATACACACACACACACACACACACACACACACACACACACACACACACACGTACAGATTACTGTATGAGTGCAAGTTATCTGGTGCAGAATAATAAAACTAAATTATTGTCCTAAAAACCCAGTTTTAAGGCGTGTTGAACAGTTTGGTCTCGGGTTTCAGGAAACCACTTAAACACCAATTACTCCGTTTCCTTCTTGTGATTTTAACTGAATTTCTGACTCTGCACTGTGTGTTAAGGAGCTTTAAAGCTTCTGAGGTCCACGTCTGAATGCGAGCCTGTTCCCTGTGGTCTGTAGAGCAGGTTAGTGTGAACACAGTGTGAACAAACCAGTTCACTTTAATTACTGCAGGAGGATTTTATTCACATAAAACTTCACAATGTTCTTACTTTAGATTTGTTCTCAGATAAATCCACATTACTGCTTCAGGCTCTGCATCAAATGTACAGAAAACTGAAAGTTACAGCTTTACCTCTGACTGTTAAAAAGCGCTGACACTGGAGACTCCTTCCATAAATGTCACATAAACACATTTCTCCTGACAGAAAACTTCACCACATCAGTTTACACACGTTTTTAATCCGTTTCATATCAGTGGAGCGTCTGCTGCACACGTCCCTGTCAGTGAGCTGTTACTATAGAAACATTAATATAAAGCTGTGATGTGCAGCTGCACTACTGTCAGAGCTGCTGTTATAGAAAACTAATCAACACCTTCTGACCAATCACAATCCAGGACTCGGCAGCGGAGTGGTTTACATTTTTATAGATTATAGTTATCCGTTAAAGTTAACAACGGACTATACATGTGCAGTTACTAACTCACACACACACACACACACACACACACACACACACACACACACACACACACACACACACACACAGTTTCTTGACGCAGTTGTCGTCATCTCTGTTGGACTGGAATCTGTGAGTAGGTTCCGATTGTGGGCGGAGTTTAGTATCAGCAGTGTGTATTGTAAATAGTGTTTCATTGTAACTGCAGTTCAGACAGCAGGGGGCGCTTTACATGGTTTAAACATTACACACTGCTGCTTTAAGGAGACTTCTTGTAGCATTTAAACAGAATTGTGTAATATGACATGAATCTAAATGCATGTTTTACTCACTTTAGCCGCTCCGATCTGCTCCGTACGGAATTTCTCCAGCGGTGTGATGAGCACATCGCCAGCGTTCTGGATCTAAAAATCAATCATAGAAGTCAAGTTTAATCTTAACAGAGAGCCGAGTGCTTTAACATGCATGGCTGAACTGTGCAAATCTGTAGCCTGACTTAATATTTCATCACGGCCCTGTGGGTTTGGGTTCGATCTCTCACACCAGCGACGCTAAAGACGTTCAGCTTCCTTCATCAATATTCACTTAATATGAGCTGTGGAGCAGAACACGGCTCTCTGCACTGCTGACTGGTTAAAAAAGAAAATACGAAGTAATTCTGAAGTCATGAAATCGAACAATAAAGAGAAATGAGAAAATGGAGGTGTTTTATACGACCTGTAAAAGGTAGCGAGGCTGAGAGAGCTGCGAGAAGTACGAGTCTCATGAAACAACCCTGAGCTTAACAGCAGAACATCTCACTCAGGTCATTTCTGAACCCACACCTCTCACGAGCTCATCATTAAAGAGAAGGAAATAAACATCCAGAACACACACACACACACACACACACACACACACACACACACACACACACACACACACACACACACACATCAAATATACAGTACTGCTTACATGTCATTGCAGGAATAATCTAGTAGAGTCCATGTTACTTCTCTTAGGTTCTGTACACTCTCATTCCTTTAGTACCTTTAGTGTGTATCTTTTACCTAGACAGGTGAATGTAGTCTACCTTTAAAATTTGACTCCATTTATGCATCTAAAATCATTTTTAAAGGTCATTATATTCACACTTTCCAGGTACATATTAAAGGTACAAAAGAAAAGGGTTTAACTCCAGAAAGGCGTCCTAAAGACATTCGACTGATGGATCTTTAAACACAGAGGATAAAAAGAGGCTTCTTCCATAAATCTTATCATTACATGGAAGGATGTCTGGGTGGAAAATTATTATTATTATTATTATTATTATTATTATTATTATTGTTGTTGTTGTTGTTGTAGAAATAGTTAAAGAATCATGGAACAAATAATTCCTTAGAGAACTAAAAATGGATAATTTTCTGTTGCCTTTATTTTAAGGGTGTAGTTAAATCTGTATTAAACCCAAACACCAATCACTCTCACAGCTCCTATTGAACAGATAATTACCACCAATCAAATAAAGGCTTTAAAATGTGAACAGTGTTTTTTTTTTTTATCCAAATGGCCATCTCTAGGAGAATCATGTGACCTGCAGACGAGACGTGAGCTTAGGCTGATATTCATTATTCATTATTCATTATTCATTATTCATCATGGCCAGGAATTCATGCTACGGGTCTGCATGGTGCAGTACCGATGTACACAGTCAGGGGGCAGTAGTTCAATAAAAAAAAAATATATATATATATATATTACTTTGTATAGGACCAATGAACATCATCACAAAGCAGAATTTACACACAAATTTACAGAAATCTGGATAAAAAACTACAGAAATATAATTTGTTGGTCTTTTAACAATATTAGATAGATTCTGTATTTCTGTATAAAGAATAAAACACTTTGTACAGTGAAGATTATTTAAATGAATGAACAAGTTGAAAACAGCAGATTTAAACGTTTCTGTGACTCAATTAAAAACATGTTTAAATCAGAAGTGCACAATTTTAGTCCTGTATATCCAGAGTGTAGCATAAAACACACACACACACACACACACACACACACACACACACACACACACACACACACACACACAGATTTAAACAAAATATAAAAACATGTGAGTGCTCCATGCACGTTCTCACTCAGTGTAAAAATAATTCTGATTCTCCACATTAATACGTCTCAAAGTTTTTCAGTATTATTACCAAATTCTAAACATAATTCGAATGATTTATGAGCAGAACTTCATACAAAGTGTCGCCTCACTTTTCTCTAACACAAAGTCTGGTGAGAATACAAACACATTTTTTATATATTTATATATTTATATGTATTTTGTGAGACGAAGCTCCAAAGCAGCCCAGGTATGAACAGTGAAATCTGATTGGTCAGGCAGCGGCGTGGACGTGTTTCATTACTCGAGATGACAGAAAGGCTGATTTCACACGCTGTAGCTTTTCTCTGCCGCGTCGCCAAACATCAGCGTCGCCGCTCACACACTCTGCCACAGATTTAAATCACCTGAGATCAGCCGGAATGTTCTTCACTGCGCTTCTGCCTCCAACTTTTGAAAGTGATGCTATTTACAGGGCATCAGACCAAAAAGATTCGTTCGGCGTGAAAGAGCATCTCCGGCTTTTCATTATCTTTCCTGTAAGTAACGTTCCCTAAAGAATCCGCACCTTAACCTCAGAAGCTCCAGATGATTTCGGAGGGTTTCACACTCAGCTGCTCAACAGCTGCTCAGATCTTTCATTTCATACAAAGAATTTTCATCAGATTTTATTCTTAAAGGAGCAGTTTATACATTTCAGCCCACACCCTGCATTCCAGCCGCATTTGAAGAAAAGGGGCGGGACTGAGCGTCTCTGTTCTGACTGGGAGGCGGGGCTAATATCAGGGTCAGAAAATGTAATACAGCACAAGAATGTAAAACTAGCCTATAATCTATTTCCTGCTTATATTGTAAATCGCCGTGTTGTTATTATTGTGTGATTATTTCAGGTGTAGAAACAGTTTTAAATATTTAAATCTTTACAAACCGCACCTTTAAAATTTAATTCTTGTCTTTAGAAATTAGTGTGTTATTAAATGTAATTAAAAATTTGTGATTTCAGTAGATATCTTTTTTTAGTCATAGTTAGACTGTGTGTGTGTGTGTGTGTGTGTGTGTGTGTGTGTTCTGGGAATATATATTTAATGCTAAAGCTGTTTCTAGCCTTGTGATTAGTGTAGGATTGATGTTTTTTGTGTGTAATATATTTATAATATATTGATTGTGAACAGTTCCTGACTTTCTCACATCATGTCTTTAACCTTTATGTCCTGAGCGTAGTGTACTGCATACTACATTCACATCATGTACAGTGGAACTCTGTGTGTTTTCAGTGATGTACTGAGTACCGTGACCTTTTTCTCCCATCAGAAGGTCGAAAACACAGACCTTTCAGTCATCATGATTATATTTACAGTATTCTACAGCATCACTGCTCTCTTTATTAACATCCTGATCACAACTCGAGGCTGTTGTAGGAACAGGACTCACTTTAGACTACTCAGCTTGCACAGAAACTCGGCCTTTATCCAGCCATATTGTGCTGAAGAATACACAGTGTAATGTCAAACACATGCTGTGAGAGAAAATAAATGTACGGCGCAGAACCACAGAGGAGCAGAAACAAAGAAAGTGCAGGAATCAGCATCTGAGTGAATATGAGCCTGCTGAGAACTTCTGAGAAGAGGTGGAACTCAGCGTGGACGGCGACGCCTCCATCACCGACAATCACTCAGCCTTCTTGTTACTAATTTGTACACCAGAAAAACCCTTAAAATACAAAAAACTCAAACAGCCAGGAAGCTATTGAAGAAAAACTATTTCAGACATTTGACCTTGCTGTGACCTTGACCTTGTTTGGATCAATCCCAAAATCTAACCAGTTCATCTGCTGGCTATGAGGATAATTCCCTAGAAATCCTACAAACATTCAACCGCTCGTTCTTCAGATATCACACTAAATATCTCAGCCTGGACGGGGAACCCGAAAACATAATAATCACTCCGTATCAGAGGCATAAAAAGTGTAATTAAGTACAAAAGACAGATAAACTGGGGGAGGGTTCTGCTACTGTTACACCACACACACACTGCACCCTTAAATTAAACACTGGTACTAATACACTGTAGATGAAAAAGCAGGACAGTGCTGAGTTTCAGAGAACCAGTACCTCAAACTCACGGCCACATCAGTGCACATCTGGAACAGCACAAACATGGCGTGGCTGGGGGCGGGGCTTGTGCATGATTCACAGTAACAGTACGGCTTTACACTGAATGATTTTCAGTCCGATGTTGCGTCATAGACATCAGTGGCACTTCGTAAAATAACCAAAGGCAGTCAACAGCAGTGTTCTGTCAGTGTGAGAGATTTCTAATGAAACTCTAAAATCCACCAATAGGAGGACGGCAAACTCACGGGACAGCGACAGTCAGCGGGCGGCGACGGAGAAATGTAAATGAAACGTGTTAAAGGACAGAAAAAATCTCCTTGTTAGAGCCATATAAGGATCTGGTGTAGTTTGAATATTTTAAGGTTTGTAATTTTATGTAAATTCATATTATTTACTGATTAGTTGGTAATCTGTGTTTTATTAGATAGGAAAATGTTGTTTAGAATATATGCCAGGGTATTATATAAAGACCACACCCCTTTACGTAACATTACATTCTCTAATATGAATAACTGTTGAATATAGAACTGAAGTTGAGGAACAGTGGCCCTAACAGTGGCTCCGTCTTCACCGTAGTCATCGTGTTTACTGCAATTATGTTTTATTTTGCTGGACGTCGTTCTTATGCGTGACGTTTGATTTATTTTGCTTTGTGACAAACGGGTCACGTGTCCACCGCGAGCAGCCACACTACGGCTCACGCGGTCATCACACGTCTGTCACTGATTTCAGCCCAGATTTTATACAGTGACGAGTAAAAATGTTAAAACGCCGCCGAAATCACAGCGTGAACGGAGATGAAGACGGAAACACTGACGTAATTAGATGATACTCGAGTCTACAACAAAAAACAAACACTCTGTGGACCAAAACCACACTACAGATCTCTAATACAGTGGTCTTTTTCTGCTTTTCAGCCAGCAGACAGTGCGGTACGGTGAAGTTTAACATTTTCATGACCTGTGGTTCTCCAGCAGAAACCTGGTGCTAGAACTGGAACCAAAAAAGAGGAAAGAGGTAGAAGAAAGAGGAAACACATTAGACATTACACATTAGACCAGAGTCTCTGGGTCTCTGCACATATTAGACTCGGAGTCTCACACACACACACAGACACACACACACACACACACACACACACACACACACACACACACACACACACACACACACACTTGATTGGAAGGGTTTGTTCCAGATGTGTTTGTGTGTTTATAAGCCACACTTACACACCGCTGAGATGTTCTCTCTTCCTGAAACCTATGAAGGTCCTTGGAGAAGAGTGGAATTTCTCCACCAGCTTGAGGCAGAGTTTATATTTAATTCAGTTCGATTCAATTTTATTGTTATAGAACTTTTCAGTGGACAGAGTCACAAAGCAGCTTTACACAAATAAAAGGTAAACGGTCTGCACTTATATCGCATCTTTTAACCTTATAACGTTTTAAAAAATATAAATTTATCCTTCTATGAGATCTACAGCTGATGACTACAGAGCAGAGCGGTGACGTATAATAACGCAGTTCTGGTGGAAAGGAGCTTAAACACTTGTGAAGGATGTTGCAGCCTGATGAGGAAACCTGTGCTGTACTTCTGCATCACTGCAGTGTTTCTGAGACAGAATGATTCCAGAATTGTGTAAGTGGGGGAAGTGTGTGGACGTCTGCAGCGTGTGAGATTATTTATGAAGTGAGGTTCATTCTGGGGTAAATGGTGTAGGTTTGAGATGGTCCGAGGCCTCAGAGCGCTCTCACACACGGGCCATCGGTCCTTCATGGAACTCCTCGGGATAATGACGGACTTTGCCGGGCATCTGTACCTTCTCAGTTCTCAGAGTCTGCTCCACAGACATTTCTATCCACAGAGCTTTACAAAACCCACACTGGGATTCTCACAGCAGGTCTTCCACGAGATTCACAACAAGCCTCTTTAGGAGTTTCACAGTTAGCACTTTCCCTTCTGCTGATCAGAGTGAGATCCTCTGCGACTGTCACACACTCATTTATCACATCTGTAATTGTCTAACGCGACTACATTAGAGTTTTTTCACTGCCGTGAGTGTAAGCAGTCCTCCACCTCCACCTCCACCCACCTCCTCATTCACACACTCACACACACACACACTCAGTAACGCACTCAAACACACTCACGCACACACACGCACACACCAATGGATGCAGGACTTGGGGTTCAGTGTCTTGCTCAAGGACACTTCAGCACATGGAGTCACGTGGGCCGGGAATCGAACCACCAACCGATTAGTGGACAACCCGCTCTACCACCTGAGCCACAGCTGCCCCAATGTTGGGGCCGCCCAGATGTTCGGGAAGCTCAGGACTGGGTGTGGTGTCGTCCTTATGGTTCCTCTGAGCCTGTGAAGATTTGCTTTAACGTAAGGTTGTGAGCTCATTGTGATGCGAGGCTGATTTAGTAACGACTCAGAGCAGGTTCCTGAGCGACCCCACAGAAAAACGCTGTCCGTATCGTTAGGAGGACGCAAGTCTGAATCCCGACGCTGCCTCGGCCGCCTGTGATGGGAAGACCGCCAGAGCGTGATTGGCTGCGGGCTCTGTGTGGGAGGGACGGTGTTACTGTAGTGAAGTGATGCTGAACACGAGCGATAATAACAACGCTTCACTCAGCTAAACATGTCTGACCAAGATAACAACACAACGAGAGTGCGCTATCAGCAGCTAAACAGGAGGAAGAACATCAGCATCACACACACACACACACACACACACACACACACACACACACACACACACACACACACACACACACACACACACACACACAGGCTGGATTTGAGTCTTTTGTACCACTGCATAAATTACAGCCTAATAATGTACTCGGTTTTTTAATTATACATTTGAATACACTTTTATTATTAAAACTGTAAGAAGTATCATAAAGTGCTAATGCAGCACTGCGGAAAATATTTAAAAATCACACTTTTCTGCTGAAAATGTTCCGAATTTCACTCATCCAACTGAAAGTGTCAGTACTTGAGCAGGTTTCTACAGACACGCTGAACATTTTCTTTCTCTCTGCATTTATTTTGTCTCTCATTTTTTCTCCTCCTCCAGTTCTGACTTTTTTTTCACCTCCATCTCTCTAAGGATGAGATTTGGAGGATTTAACAGGAGCAGTTTAATCTGGTGTAATTCACTAAGTGTGTGCCCTACAATAACACTCAGGTGTTTAGCAAACACGTAGCTGTTGATTCAGGACATGGCCCAAAGCCAAAGCCTCAGTAAAGCTGATTACAGCCGAGAGACTCGAGCTGCTCCGACACTGCAGTAACGCTCTCCTTCGTCAGGAGGCCGCGGTTACGATACGACAGTAATAAAGAGCGTAGACGGGAGGAGAGTTGACACACACACACACACACACACACACACACACACACACACACACACACACACACACCCTCATTACACAGGATCACTCAGGGTCAGACTGAGTTACGGCTCGGCTCACAGACGTCTTATCTCTCTGAACCTTTTCTCTTCTATTCTGGGCTGCAGATTGAGTCCAGATGTGGGTGTGTGTGTGTGTGTGTGTGTGTGTGTGTGTGTGTGTGCGTGTTGTCAGTCTCCCTCGTGTTTAAACCCCCATCTCACAGTTGAAAGAAGACCGAGGCCAAAAGATCCTCCCACTTTAGTGATGTGAAATTGAGCGACTGAATTGAATCTGATTCCTGGGTGATGGTCATCACTGAGAGCTCGACGGCTGCGTGAAGGTTCTCCAGTTACGGCTTCAGATTTGGGAAACTCGACATGCAGAAATGTTTACTGAGCTCATTGAAAAGAATCGTTTTATTTCATGTTCAGGATTTAGTTGAACAGATCCATAAGACTCTGTACTGAAATCTTAATGCGTGCACTGCTCGTGTTACCGCCCTCGAGCACTTAGTATCCTCATTAAAGTCTTCTTGCATACGTCTGAGTAGGCCTGTCACCATAATTACATTATCGACTTATCGCACGATATACGGACTTGACCTCGGCCATTTCTGCTGACCTCGATAATGTCACCATGTCGTGTTCGGCGAGTGGAGACGGATACAAATGCAGTTTAAGACTTTTATTTGAGAGGCAGGCAGACAAATCCAAATCGTGAATTAAAATCAGTGAACAGAGCACAGGCGAAGGCCAAGAGATCAACGAACAGCAAAAACAGGGATAATCCAAAATACACAAACGAGAAAATGAAACTAGATCAATAACCTGGAGAATAACACCATGAAACAAAAGACTCGGCAACGGCAGGCGGAAAAACACTGAGCGTGATTTAGCACCGAACACAGACGTGAGTTTAAATACACAAACTAACTAAAGGTAAACCGAAAGCAGGGGCGACACACGAGGGAGAAAACCGGTGACAGGACACGGGTGGAGACACGTCATGAATCAAAACAGAAACACACACAGCTCTCGGCGCGAGGGGGAGATTCCTGCGTTTGTCCTCGGGTCTGCTCTCTGTCAAATTAAACTCTGAATTGGAGTTCAAATGCAAAAACTGTGCTTACCTGCTGTACCGGGGGGTTCATGAACCCCCCCAAACACATCCTATACACATCTGACATTAATCAGACATTTACACAACATAAACACAATATTACAACTCACTTCTGCACAAAATGACACGAACGCACACGTGAACTTGAACTTAAGGAAGATGTGAGGTAGAACGGGTGAGTCACGTGAATACGCTGTTCCAGTAACAACACTAAAACACACGATGAAGAACTAAAGCATAAAGAATTCACAATATTGTATTACAGCAGTGTCTCAGTGTGATGGAGATGTGATGGAGATGTGATGGAGATGTGATGGAGATGTGATGGAGATGTGATGGAGATGCGATGGAGATGCGATGGAGATGTGATGGAGATGTGATGGAGATGCGATGGAGATGCGATGGAGATGTAATGGAGATGCGATGGAGATGCGATGGAGATGTGATGGAGATGTGATCACAACAAGGCTTTTCACAACAAGGCCAGATTTCACATGTTTAAGTTAATATATAAAAATGTGTGAATATTTGATTTTATTTTTGCATTTTCTCATCAGCTAAAATGCCCTTGACTAATATTCACTGAAATTTTAGTCAGAGTAAAAGTCACTAAAATTAATAAATATGACAGGACAAAATACTGACTACATTTAAATGATATTTTCCTCAGAAGACAAAAAATATTCTATCATATTATTGTTTATTGTTATATTATCGGTGGCACAAAATGGTCTTAAAATGACAATAATATCGTTTACTGCAATTATTTCTGAGACGATATATCGTCCAATAAAAGTAATTATCGTGACAGCCCTATTCTGAGCAAATACTGTATCTATAACACATCTCAACAAAAACATTAAAGAAACTCTATCCATAGCGGAGCTTTATGAACCACGCCCGAGCTGTAGCGCCACCGCTGGTGACCACAAAAATAATAAACCAAAACGTCATTCATTAATTCGACTGAATGAACACATTCTCTGAAAATTCAGACCAGACATGACTTTAATTATAAAGCAGAATCGTGGTGTTTCAGTACTGATGGACTGGATATGTTTAGCATTCGGGCTCGGATTCTGTGGACTGAAGGCGTGACACCAGGGTTAGGGTTTGTTTTTATAAATGAAAAAAGCAGGTAGAAAGATATTTGCACTCAAATGAGATAAAGATGTCCTCGGGTGCGTGAAGCAAGAAAAAAATAAAAGTCCAAGGCAGAGGCCACACACTGAATGAAACCAGACCACAGAGGTCTTATCATAATATACAGGTGCATCTCAATAAATTAGAATGTCGTGGAAAAGTTCGTTTGTTTCAGTAATTCAACTCAAATTGTGAAACTCGTGTATTAAATAAATTCAATGCACACAGACTGAAGTAGTTTAAGTCTTTGGTTCTTTTAATTGTGATGATTTTGGCTCACATTTAACAAAAACCCACCAATTCACTATCTCAACAAATTAGAATATGGTGACATGCCAATCAGCTAATCAACTCAAAACACCTGCAAAGGTTTCCTGAGCCTTCAAAATGGTCTCTCAGTTTGGTTCACTAGGTAAGCCACAAACATTCATTGCCAAAGAAGCTGGCTGTTCACAGAGTGCTGTATCCAAGCATGTTAACAGAAAGTTGAGTGGAAGGAAAAAGTGTGGAAGAAAAAGATGCACAACCAACCGAGAGAACCTCAGCCTTATGAGGATTGTCAAGCAAAATCGATTCAAGAATTTGAGTGAACTTCACAAGGAATGGACTGAGGCTGGGGTCAAGGCATCAAGAGCCACCACACACAGACGTGTCAAGGAATTTGGCTACAGTTGTCGTATTCCTCTTGTTAAGCCACTCCTGAACCACAGACAACGTCAGAGGCGTCTTACCTGGGCTAAGGAGAAGAAGAACTGGACTGTTGACCAGTGGTCCAAAGCCCTCTTTTCAGATGGGAGCAAGTTTTGTATTTCATTTGGAAACCAAGGTCCTAGAGTCTGGAGGAAGGGTGGAGAAGCTCATAGCCCAAGTTGCTTGAAGTCCAGTGTTCAGTTTCCACAGTCTGTGATGATTTGGGGTGCAATGTCATCTGCTGGTGTTGGTCCATTGTGTTTTTTGAAAACCAAAGTCACTGCACCCGTTTACCAAGAAATTTTGGAGCACTTCATGCTTCCTTCAGCTGACCAGCTTTTTGAAGATGCTGATTTCATTTTCCAGCAGGATTTGGCACCTGCCCACTCTGCCAAAAGCACCAAAAGTTGGTTAAATGACCATGGTGTTGGTGTGCTTGACTGGCCAGCAAACTCACCAGACCTGAACCCCATAGAGAATCTATGGGGTATTGTCAAGAGGAAAATGAGAAACAAGAGACCAAAAAAATGCAGATGAGCTGAAGGCCACTGTCAAAGAAACCTGGGCTTCCATACCACCTCAGCAGTGCCACAAACTGATCACCTCCATGCCACGCCGAATTGAGGCAGTAATTAAAGCAAAAGGAGCCCCTACCAAGTATTGAGTACATGTACAGTAAATGAACATACTTTCCAGAAGGCCAACAATTCACTAAAAATGTTTTTTTATTGGTCTTATGAAGTATTCTAATTTGTTGAGATAGTGAATTGGTGGGTTTTTGTTAAATGTGAGCCAAAATCATCACAATTAAAAGAACCAAAGACTTAAACTACTTCAGTCTGTGTGCATTGAATTTATTTAATACACGAGTTTCACAATTTGAGTTGAATTACTGAAATAAATGAACTTTTCCACGACATTCTAATTTATTGAGATGCACCTGTATATATATAATTTTAAACTTGCATAGTGAAAAAAGTGCAAAGATCAGTGAATTAAAACGGACCAGTGAACGTTTCAGTCCATAAATGAAGAAAGCAAACGGTGAGAAATGTTTAGGTTCACATGCTGCAACCCAAACAAAGATAACTACTGAAAGTATAAAGCTAGCTAATGTTAATGTTCAGTAGTGTTTCATTACTTTAAAAAATAAGTTCCTACATGACTACAGACTGTTTTTTAGAGCTCGGAAACATCTGAAAGGAATTTGGAGAATTTATCCTCCACGTCTGTCCTTAAACCTCCTCACATTCCCACTATTTACGACTGGAGGTTTTACACGGCAGTGCTGAGCAACCCTCCTTTCCTTTTTATTATTATTACTGAGCTCGGGCTCTGGTCCTGAGGAGTGTGATTATTTCTAACACGGTTTTTAGGTGTTAAAAATGGATAAAAATCTCATTTCCTTCTTTAACTTAAAACCTAAAAACTGTAGTTGTTGTTAACTGCTGTGGTGTAAGAGGAGTAAAACACTCGGGGACGTGCTGTTAAAGGCCTCTTACATTTAAATATTCTGTGTGAAATAAATACATTTTTAAAAAATCCAAAAAATGTCTAAAAACGGCAGAGGAACATCTGTCTCAGGTACCATACTGTCATCTTTTAGTTTTAATAATTTGCATATCGGACATGATTGGTTCAAATCCAATTAGCTTATAATTTAGTGACATCACAATATGAGTGTTTTCTTACTTAGTCATTTTTAAGTAATTTTTAAGAATTTCTACAATCCACCAGCACGTTTACAGCACCACACACACACACACACACACACACACACACACACACACACACACACACACACACACACACACACACACACAAGGCAGATGGTGTTTATCAGTGTGTTCCTATCAGCCGGATGAGGTGCAGGAACACCGGTGTGTTTATCTGATCTCACTCTCACTGCTGTGTTGAGCTTTAAGAGCTTATAAAGTTGCTGTAAGCGCACATCAGCGTTTATCTCAGTTTCCTCTTTATCACTAAGAAAACCTCACTGAGGGCAAGTCTGAGCCCAACACACGTCAAAGCTTATAAAATACCACAGCTGAAATTCAGCATGCGTCTGAAATCCCCTTTAACAAACAAACAGTCCATAAACAGTTGTAGTAAATAAACACTATTAAGCTGTGACAGGCTTCTAGAGGAATTCATTCAGCCGAATATTTCACTTATTTGACATTATTTAATATTTAATCTGATTCATGTGTGAGTTTATTTTGCCCTCTCTCAGCACTCCATGTGCTTTTGTTTTGTTTTCGGTTCTGACTCCGCCCCATCATGGCATCGGTTAATTACCCTAATGTGTTCACCTGTTCTGTGTCCCACTTTGATTAGTTTGGTTATTTCTCTCCTGTTGTTTCTGTTCCTCGCTGAAAAGTTTTATTGTGCATTCAGTAGCGTTAGTGTTCTTTGTTTCATGTATTACTTCCTGGTTTTGACCCTCGTCTGTTTTCACTGAATGTGATTAGTGTCTGTCTGTCTGTCTGTCTGTGTTTTCACTGAATGTGATTAGTGTCTGTCTGTCTGTCTGTCTGTGTTTTCACTGAATGTGATTAGTGTCTGTCTGTCTGTCTGTGTTTTCATTGAATGTGATTAGTGTCTGTCTGTCTGTCTGTCTGTGTTTTCACTGAATGTGATTAGTGTCTGTCTGTCTGTGTTTTCACTGAATATGATTAGTGTCTCTCTGTCTGTCTGTGTTTTCATTGAATGTGATTAGTGTCTGTCTGTCTGTCTGTCTGTGTTTTCACTGAATGTGATTAGTGTCTGTCTGTCTGTGTTTTCACTGAATGTGATTAGTGTCTGTCTGTCTGTCTGTCTGTGTTTTCACTGAATGTGATTAGTGTCTCTCTGTCTGTCTGTGTTTTCATTGAATGTGATTAGTGTCTGTCTGTCTGTCTGTCTGTCTGTCTGTGTTTTCACTGAATGTGATTAGTGTCTGTCTGTCTGTCTGTGTTTTCACTGAATGTGATTAGTGTCTGTCTGTCTGTCTGTCTGTGTTTTCACTGAATGTGATTAGTGTCTGTCTGTCTGTCTGTCTGTGTTTTCACTGAATGTGATTAGTGTCTGTCTGTCTGTCTGTCTGTGTTTTCACTGAATGTGATTAGTGTCTGTCTGTCTGTCTGTCTGTCTGTGTTTTCACTGAATGTGATTAGTGTCTGTCTGTCTGTCTGTCTGTGTTTTCACTGAATGTGATTAGTGTCTGTCTGTCTGTCTGTCTGTCTGTGTTTTCACCACAGTTACGATCATTAATAATGATTCCCCAGAATAAAACACATGCTAATTTTACACACTTGTGTCCTGCCTTCAATCATGTTACAGTTTAATTAAACGGCTCTGACCCCAGAAACAGTAACAATCTCTAAATCCTGGTGATTAAATAAAATAAATTCAGTAACACAGCAGGTGTCAATAAGTTATAAGAGTTATCGTTTTTTTATGTGCAGCCTGGTGTCATTTAAAACAGTAATCTCAATCAGTAATCAGATTTATTTCTTTTATTATTTTGCTCTGTTTGTTGTTCATTACTGATGTCTGATTAAACTGGAACATGAGCCGGTATGATCTCCACATCGTGATTATTAAATCTGACGGATTCCATCATCACAGAAACAACCTGCCTGGACCTCCACAAGCTGAAGGGTTTATTAATGCTAAATGAAAACTTCATGAATATTGTAGATTAAAAAAATCTTTAAATCTTGTTCTGTATTTTAAATATTAATATTAAACATTGTTATATCCTGTATTAATAATTAATAATTATACTTGATGTTAATCATTAATCATCACCAGGATTCTGCATATTAATCATAATTTAATCACAATAAGTATTGGGAAAGTGTTTAATGAACATGCTGTATTATGTCATGAGCTCCACATTTATTTATTTTATTTTATTTAATAACTTAATAAAAAAGGAATGCACCAAAAATGACATGGTTTTCAACCAAAAGAGTAAAAACCCTAAAAACTGCTTGTTAAATAATAAAGTTCCTATTTCTCCCAGAGATGTTTTCACTCCAGGTTTGATTCGTCACGACGTCCTGATTAACATTTAGATCAAATTTATATTTTATGTTATTAGTTGTATTTGTCAGTTTTATGGATTTATTATCTATTAAACTGACTGACTTAATCAGAATGTTTTCCCCCATTTCTCATATATTTTCTTTATTAAGGATTAATTACATAATTCATGATTGTTAATAACTCAGCACTTTTAGGCTTCAGGCTCAGAGCCTGAAATACAGTTTTATTTCACAGTCTGGAATAAACTCCATTCGTTCTGCAGAGACAATAAAATAAAATAAAGTGCGGGTGTTTATATTTTATAACTGGTGCAGTGAGGAACAGCATTAATTTATAAAAGAAAAGACTTACGAGGCGATGTCTCTCCTCCTCCACTGTGTTCAGCAGCTGTGAGAATTCTTTAAAAGACTGAGCTGAAACGAGAGAAGAACATGAATTTATTAATCCATCCACAACATCTGGACCAAGATCAAACCCATAACACCATCTGCACTGATCAATAGGAATAACATTATGCTGATTTATTATTCAGGGTTCTTAAACTAATGATCACACACACACACACACACACACACACACACACACACACACACACACACACACACACACACACACACACACGCTGAGGAACGGGAAAGAATCAATGAGTTAAATCAATACGGCACGGCGTGAGCTTATTACACCTCTGTTTCCTGTACACAGAATAATAACATCAGGTAAAGAGGAGGAATTGAGGAGTAATAGAGGAGGAATAGAGGAGGAATAGAGGAGGAATTGAGGAGGAATAGAGGAGGAATAGAGGAGGAATTGAGGAGGAATAGAGGAGTAATAGAGGAAGAATTGAGGAGGAATAGAGGAGGAAGAGAGGAGTAATAGAGGAGGAACTGAGGAGGAATTGAGGAGTAATAGAGGAGGAATAGAGGAGGAATAGAGGAGGAATAGAGGAGTAATAGAGGAGGAATTGAGGAGGAATTGAGGAGTAATAGAGGAGGAATAGAGGAGGAATAGAGGAGGAAATGAGGAGTAATAGAGGAGTAATAGAGGAGGAATTGAGGAGTAATAGAGGAGGAATTGAGGGAGGAATTGAGGAGGAATAGAGGAGTAATAGAGGAAGAATTGAGGAGGAATAGAGGAGTAATAGAGGAGGAATAGAGGAGGAATAGAGGAGGAATTGAGGAGGAATAGAGGAGGAATAGAGGAGGAATTGAGGAGTAATAGAGGAAGAATTGAGGAGGAATAGAGGAGGAATAGAGGAGGAATAGAGGAGGAATAACATCATCAGCAGGTAGAAAGACGTCCTGAAGGAGTTTACGTGTCGAGTTTTATATCTCACATCATCACACTCCGAGCTTTGTGTGTTTTTCATCTCACTGAGTTCCTGATCATCCACAGAGTAACTCACACTCACTCACACTGGCATTAAACAGAGTGTGTGTGTGTGTGTGTGTGTGTGTGTGTGTGTGTGTGTGTGAGAGAGGTAATAGAGAGGAAGATCAGGCGTGACCCGGCACATGGCCGGGATGTGGAGGTGCTCACGGCCGTCTCACTTCATTAGCGACAGAGATGGAGGAGGGACACAAAACCTCCCTCTGTCCCGTCCTTCATCATCCTGTGTTTGGACACTTAGCATAGCCGCACTCGCTAAAGCCAGCCAATGTCATCACCATGCCATGCATCATCTCCTGAACACACACACACACACACACCCACACACACACACACACACACACACACACACACACACACACAACACACACAACACACTCTGGCCATTAATGCTTCATTTAGCAGGAACACACTCTCGAGCCCCGGTGCAGCCCCACTGTCACTGCCAGGCCTCAATAACACCAGCACTGTGTGTGTGTGTGTGTGTGTGTGTGTGTGTGTGTGTGTGTGTGTGTGTGTGTGTGTGTGTGTCTGGTCCCCATGAGGAAAACCCAGAATCAGTCTGTTGTAAACTGAGAAAAAAGAGGAACAGAAATAAAGTCAGCGGTTAAGTGCAAAAGTTTGTACACCCTTACTTCAAAGTTCGGCCTAACGAAGAAATCTGGTGCAACTTAAAAGTACAAAAAAAAAAAAAAAAAAACCACAGTAACAAAAAATCATCATTTTAGGATTCTGAAGACTTTAGATTTGTGTTTGGAGGAAACTTTTAAACATTTAAACTATTTTAATGCTTAATAAATGTAAATTAGTCCTTCAGTAAATCAGAGCTTTAGTGCATTAAATGATAGAAATAATCACACTGTATATGTTAATATATAATTAGCTAACTTTATTTATTTATTTAACTTTATTTATTTTAAGGAGCACATATTAAAGATTAATTATAGTCCTTCTCTTTGTTCAGTCTAAATTAGCACTTATACAGTGTTTATTCGGTGTACATTAATCCTTATTCGTTATGATCTACACTGATAATTAAATTATTTCATAATTTGCAAATGATACTTTATTAGGATCTGAATTTAGATGATTAATTCATGCTCAATAATTTGCATAACAGAGGCTTAACACAGCGTTTATAGCATTTATATTTCTTATTTCATGTTTTTTCTCTTCCACTCTTTGATCATATCTTTGTATTTCCTGAATGCTGCTTGTTGTTAATCGCTCTCCATAAACACGCTGATATCCTCACATCTCTTTATCTCCTTCTCCAGCTCAGTATTTGTCAGGTTTAGGGCGTGTGGAGCTGTTTTCCTGTTTCTCACTGACTCTTAACTGCTTGAGTGCTTCAGCCTTTTTGAACTTTAAGGTGAATAAAGAGACTGAGGCTGAGCTTCAATCAGAAGAAACAGCGTTAAAGCAATTCTGTTTTCTACTAGATTAACTAAAATAGAGGGGGGAGGGGGAACCATTTTTTCACCCAGAAACCAAATGGAGATGCAAACTTCTGAG
>CM042566.1:287500-297500 GCA_023630585.1 Cranoglanis bouderius | reverse complement strand
CGAACTGAAACTCCTTCAGCGACTGAGCAAACTTCAGCACAGATTCAGACAGATCTGCACACACACACACACACACACACACACACACACACACACAGGTTAGTCTGAGACATGTGTCCTTAATAAATAATACAAATTAATTCTTTTTTTTTCTTTTTTTTTAAATAGCCACAAGTGTGCCTCTGAAATAGTGCCCCCAGTGGCCAAGATATGTAAAACCATAAAGAGACCATACATGAACATACAGTACTTATCAAGTTTTGTGATGATAACTCAACGCTAGTTGTTTAAAATCCCTGTTGAAAGCTGATTGGTTGAAAGTGGCCATGTTTTTTTATGTAATTCAGTGATGATTAAAAAGCCACTTGCAGATTAGCACATAGATGCGGCATACCACATTTCAGCTTGATCAGACTTACGGTTCTTGAGAAACAGCTATTTGGACTTAAACCCCGCCCCCTATGTATGACCACGCCCCAACCTTTGTAGACGTCCTCAGAACCATGTACTGAACATGTGTGCCCAGTTTGGTTCAAATCCATACGACCAATAACGAATTACCAGCTGAAGTGGTGGCCATATTGTTTATAAATGTTAATGTTTTTGATCGGTTATTGAGGGTCACAGTCTGCTGAGTAGTTTGTAACGTTAGTAAATCAGGGCCACAATGCATTACAAAGTCAGATTTGGGACATAATTAATTTAACGTGTTTACATGGACGTAAGAAAACTGTCCGTGTTGTAAACAAACCTTAATTCTACATTTATAATAAACCTTAGTTCTACGATATTTTAATAAACACATGACATATGCATGCTTGAGACTTGAAACCTGTAAAGTAGATTTGCCTCCTGCAAAAGAAAAACAACATTACAAATATTTCTTGCTGATTATTTTTGAAAACATGAAGTTGCTCTGTTGTTTAAGCCGTTATTTGTGTTGCAGGTTTTATGGATGAAAGCCGTCCTGCTCCGAGGAGCCGCTACAGAGTTTTAATCAAAAAAGTCAGAGATGAGATTTTATGGATCGAACAGCTGCTCTTGGGCCCATTGTATGTTTTTAAGAAAGACACAGATGCAGATCAGGAAAGGAGAAAATAAATCACTTTTGTAACGGAGAACTGATGAAAGATGTCTTGAGTACCGATGAGACGAGTGTAGATCCTGCGTTTTAGGAGTACAGTGTGATAAAATACCAGGTTTGTGAAACAAATGATGTGAGACTTTATCAAAGCTCCGTGCCTTCAGGAAGCCTGAGCCATAACCCATCAGTCTGAGAGCACAGAGTCACTGTCTGAAGACTTCATTTCTATTAACAAAAGCAGAGAAGCTCCAAAACCATGCATCAAACCACATCGGTCCTGCTCCTACAGTGTGCGTCACGTGACAACTGAACATCCATCTGAACTGCTCTCTGAGAGCAAGAAAAGCTGCTGAGTGACAAAATGGCCGCTGAAAATGTGAAAAGGAAATTCTGAGGGAAGAGTTTGGCTCCAGAGTGTTTAGTAGCAGTGTTAATAATCAGATTAAAGTTTATCCACAGGGCTGAGAGTGAGAAGCTCCACAAACTGGGAGAACCTCAGAGTAGAACCGCTCATTAAAGAGGAGCGAGTTGAGGTGGTTTTGGCACTTTACTAGATTTTGGGGCGTGGCTGTGGGGATTTGTGTTCATTCAGCTACAAGAGCATTAGTGAGGTTGAGGTCAGGCGCTGATGTTGATGTGAGGAGGCTCCAGTTCCAGTTCATCCCAAAGGTGTTCAGTGGGGGTTGAGTCAGGTCTCTGTTCAGGACACTCCAGTTCTTCCACCTTCTTCCAACCTTCACACACCATGTCTTCATGGAGCTCGCTGTGTGCACTTTGTGTTGTGCTGGAACAGGTTTGGGTCTCTTAGTTCCAGTGAAGGGAAACTGTAAAGCTACAGCGTACAGAGACGTCCTATACAACTGTGTGCTTCAGACTTTGTGGTAACAGTTTGGGGAAGAACCTCATATGGGTGTGATGGTCAGGGGTGCACATACTTTTGACCATAATGTGTATCTCACAGTCAGCTTGGGAATATCTGGAGATCCTCTAGGAGCTGGACTCTGTGACTGGACTGATCTTCTCATCCTGCTGCCACCATGAAGCACACAGCAAGAAAACGCAGAAGGGAAATGAATGAACGAATCTAACGATGGTTTCCAGTTAATGTTTGATGCCCAAATTCATCATCATGTGTTTATCAGATTTGTGCTCATTGTTTTTTCTGTGTGCTCCTGTTTTTCTCAAAGTTTCTTGGCTAAAGTCTTCTGAACTTTCATCCTCTTCCATCTCAATTTCGAATGTTGATCTTCTTCACAACAAACAACTTGATAACAAGTAATTGAATGTTTGCACATTTTACTACCAGGATCTATTTCTGGCAATTAAATGACTCTAATTTACACATAAATGAGCCTTAATTAGTTGCTAAATGTAGGGAAGAGAAAGAATATAAACAGGAAATAAGCTGCCGGAAAAGATAATCAGCCGAGGAAAAAGACGGCACTGTTTCAGTCATCCATTTTTTATGACACTGTTCCATGTTAATATCTTGTCTTTACTTTGAAAAAAAAAAAACCTTCTGAAAGCAGTCAGACTGAGAATTCACTTTCTGGCCTTTAAAAGCAGATAGCAGGGCGGGCGAGTGATTTATGTGTCGTTGTCTTCTCCGCGTATCTGACAGTGAAACAAAGCCGGCTTTGTGAGCAGCGAGACCTCACTGAACCTCCACATCCTCATCTCTGCCTCTATGAATAGTTCATGAAATAAGAATCGTACTTTATCCTGCTTCAGACATTTAGCTTCAGACGCTGGACTGTGACACGTCCAGTCACCCGCTGAGTCTGAAACATGTCTCTGAGCTCCTTACAAAAGAGAAGTGATAGATATAAATGTACTGGTGTCGTCTGTGCTTTATAACGCTCACCTAAAGCCATCACTGCAGAGGTCACATTCCCCAGAGCATTTCTGCTTCACTTCCTGACTCCTAAGTATGAACACACCAAGATCATTCATTCTTTGCGAAGTCTTGCTAATTTATTTACATTTACGGCGTTTGGCAGACGCCCTTATCCAGAGCGACTTACATTTATCTCATTTATACAGCTGAGCAGTTGAGGATTAAGGGCCTTGCTCAAGGGCCCAACAGTGGCAGCTTGGTGGTGCTGGGGTTTGAACTCATGATCTTCTGAGCAGTAGACCAACACCTTAACCACTGATCTACCACTGCCAATTTATCTACTGTGTAATTTTTCCAACATATTTCCATGTTCCTGTTCTACTTGATGTGTGGTCAGTTCGACCTGATTGTGACTGTGTGCTGACTTTAGTTCACTCTGATCTGATTTGTTGTGTTTTGTAGAAGAACAAACCTCTGCACGTGGACCATAAAAGCTGCTTTCAAGCCTGTTAGTCAGTTTGTCGAGTCTGACTCGGAGGGAAATCCATGCTTTTGGTTTGTTTTCTGTTTGGTCGGTTTTCACACCGCACATAATTAAACAAACCAAAAAAGCAAAACCGTGTTGTCTGAGGTGTGTGTGGGGGTGAAAACGTCCTCATAAAACACTTCCGTTCATCGGCCAGAAGTCCTTTGCTAAGAGTATGCAGTTTGTGCATCTCTACAGCTCTGTACTTTGTCTCAGTTTAGCAGCTCACATCTACAAAAAAAACACGCAGCATGTTTTATTCGCGTCCTTCAGTCGACTCGATTCACTTTCTCACTCCAGTTCACTAGGAAGTGTTCAGCTGCTCTCCCGAGTCTGACTGCTGTGTTCTCCTCGGCCTAAAGGACTACACCGAGGGGGAGAACACACTGGTTCCTGGTGGTTCTGGTTCCTCTCAATGTTCCTCCCTCATATCGTCTCAGGGAGTTTTTCCTCACCACCGTCACCTCTGGCTGCTCATTAGGGATAAATTCATACATTTAAAATCTATATCCTGAATTTATATATTTCTGTAAAGCTGCTTTGGGACAATGTCCATTGTTAAAAGCGCTATACAAATAAAACTGATCTTGAACTTGAACACACCAGGGATCTGTTCAAACACATTAAACACTGTGTGTGTGTGTGTGTGTGTGTGTGTGTGTGTGTGTGTGTGTGTGTGTGCATGTGTGTGAAATGTGCACTCCAAGTTCATTGCAATTTCCTTTAAACATGATCTTTATACGATCTTTATATCACACACACGCACACACACACACACACACACACACACACACACACACACACACACATGTTACGTTAACTCGCTAAATCCCTGATTATGTCTTTTACACGTTAAAATATCTGTTAAAGAAAATATTATTCCTCATAAGTCTTATTTAGTCGATAAAACTGATTCAGATTCTCCAGATCTTCCTTATATTCTAAACATGCTTTTTTTCCATCACGCAGAGACAAGAGAAGAAAAATCTTTCCTGCCCCTGAAGGCTGATATCAAAACCAAATCGGGATCAATATCCACCTCCTGCCGTTTGTGCTGCGAGTCGACTGATCCTCCGCTGGCTGCATCACAGGCTGGAAAATCTGCTCGTAGGCCCTCGTCCGGCCCAACGCTGAGCACTTTCACTCAATAAACAGCTTCGGGTTTGTCAGCGTGTTCAGTAAAGGTGAGTCAGATTTATCAATAATGTATTACACATTCACACCGGCTGAGTGAAGGATCCGGCTCGAGGGGAGATTTATTTTCCAGAAACCTTACATGCGCACTTTAACATCCACTAAACAACTAAACAAATGGTGTGGAGTGTACAGTGTAGTGCACTCTGTAGGGTCTACACCATCATTCTGTTATACCCTATGTAGTGAGCATACAGTGAACAGAAAGCTGAGATTCAGCCTCACTGGGGGTTTAGGAGGATGAAAGCTTACATGGATTTCAGGGTCGCTGAAGAAATGTAAAATAGAGCTTTTCACATCCTTGTCATTTCTTTGTTTGATAAATGTTCATTTTCTGTAACTTGTGGTAATAATCAGCATCACACCACGGGCAAACGTCAAAACCATGAAGTAGACCGAAACAAAATACGGAAACCACTAGGCTTGGACTTAACGTCTCCGAGAAATGTCACGAGAGCCACAATTCCATATGCTGACGTATTTACTTTTAAGTCGGTGACGGTGTGTTGCTTTACACAACAGCCAACAGTGTTGGAGACAGACCACACCCCTTCCCTAAACAAACTAAACCCGTCCACTAGATGACGAGACGCTGTGTGTTTCTGGAGTTATGGCATACAGTGGGTATAGAAAAGAATCACCCCCTTTAAAATAATCACATTTTGTTGCTTTTCAGCCTGAAATGAAGACGGACAGTTTTTGTTTTATCCAGCTGTATTTACTCAGTGCAACTTATAACATCCAAGTGAAAGATATAACACCAACATGTCAGAAAAAAATTAAAATAAAATAAAAAACAGAATCACTGAGTTGGAAAAAGGATCACCCCCCCCTCCTAAAAATGACTTGTAAACTCAATAAGGTGTAACTAATCACCTTCTCAATGGCACACAAAGCCATTTGACTTTCAACTGTGATCAGCTGTGGTCATTTTGATTAGCTCAGCATAAAAAGAGCTTTCCTGGAGCATTTTGTAGTGCAACTGAAGCAAACAATCAACTATGGGTGGCAAGGCACTGTCAAAAGATCTCCGGGATAAAGTTGTGGACAGGCACAAGTCAGGAGATGGATACAAAAACATTTCAAAGGCTTTATCAATGCCTAGAAGCACAGTGAAGTCTATTATTAAGAAGTGGAAGGTATTTGGTACAACACAGACCCTCCCTGGATCAGGACGTCGCTCTAAACTGGATGAAAGAGCCAGGAGGAAACTGGTCAGAGAGGCTACCAAGAGGCCTACAGCAACTCTGAAGCAGTTGCAGGAATTTATGACAAAGAGTGGTCATTGTGTGCATGTGACAACAATATCACAAATTCTCCACAAATGTGGCTTGTATGGGAGGGTTGCAAGAAAAAAGCCACTCCTCAAGAAAGGCCACATGATCGCACCTTGAAGATTCTGAGGCCACATGGAAAAAGGTGTTCTGGTCAGATGAGACTAAAATTGAATTATTTGGCCTCAACACCAAACGATATGTCTGGAGAAAATCCAATACAGCTCACCATCCAAATAACACCATTCCTACAGTAAAGCATGGAGGTGGTAATATCCTGTTATGGGGGTGTTTCTCTGCAGCAGGGACTGGAGCACTTGTCAGGATAGAAGGAAAATGGATGGGGCAAAATACCGTCAAATTCTTGAGGAAAATCTGCTGCCCTCTGCCAGAAAGTTGTCAGTGGGAAGAAGGTTTACCTTCCAACATGACAATGACCCAAAGCACACAGCAAAACTGACCACACAGTGGTTGAAGGAGAAAAAGGTGAATGTCCTTGCATGGCCTAGTCAGAGCCCAGACTTAAACCCCACTGAAAATCTGTGGAATGACTTGAAGACTGCAGTCCACAAACGGTCACCATCAAATTTAACTGAACTTGAGCAGTTCTGCAAAGAAGAGTGGGCAAATATTGCAAAGTCTAGATGTGCAAAGTTAGTAGAGACATATCCCAACAGACTAAAGGCTGGAATTAAAAAAATAAGGCAAATTAAAGCAAGGGGGTGATCCTTTTTCCAACTCAGTGATTCTGGTTTTTATTTATTTTTTATTTTTTTCTGACATGTTGGTGTTATATCTTTCACTTGGATGTTATAAGTTGCACTGAGTAAATACAGCTGGATAAAACAAACTGTGTCTGTCTTCATTTCAGGCTGAAAAGCAACAAAATGTGATTATTTTAAAGGGGGGTGATTCTTTTCTATACCCACTGTAAATGTTTTTGGGCGCGGTCGAGTGTCAGTGTTGCTGAAACAATAACACATGGGAACCGAGATCAAAGGGGGATCTGTGATACCTGCAGTGGAGCTACTGCTTATGTTTACTCTGTCTGTCATACTATAACATCACACACTCATTAATATTCATTATAAACTCATTAATATTCATTACGCACACAGTGAGACAGGATATGACAAAGATGATGAGTCCTCGTGTTCTCAGTGAGTCAGAGACGGAGTAATGGGACATGTCCCGTCTCGCCTGCAGTGATAACACACACATGCCACAGGATACAAAATAACACACACACACACACACACACACACACACACACACACACACACACACACACAATAACACACACCAGTGATCATCCAATTTATCCTTTACACTCATTTCCCACTCATTTTTCATGTCATCCCTCCCCACTGTCTGAACCTGTAAGAACATTCTGAATGTTGTAACACACTTCATGTGTGACGTGTGTATTAATGCTGTAACGTGTGCTGTAGAGCGGCAGGACGCAAGTGTGTGATCTCGGTGCCGTACTGCATTCACACAGTAAAAACCAGACGCTCTCGGACCCGAGTGTGATCGCAGTGTTCTCACCAGACTAAAGAACCGCACCGAGGGAAACAGATTAAACAGTGTGTGTGTGTGTGTGTGTGTGTGTGTGTGTGTGTGTGTGTGTGTGTGTGAAAGAACCCTGATGTGTACTTGAGGTTTGGAATACAAACACACAGTAGTTCAGAGGAATTGTTTCGTCCTTCAGTGAGAACGTTGTGTAATGTTGTGTAATGTTGTGTAATGGTGTAGTGTGTTCACAGGCCACTTTTCTAAAGGTCACATCTACAACGAGGGCTTTTCTGTTTCTGTATTTCTGTTCCTCTCTGCTACACACACACACACACACACACACACACACACACACACACACACAGACTCCCATAATTTCAGCATGGTGTGTGTAGGTGCTCGTTCCTGGTGTGTAATTTATGAGGCACTTTTCTTGGCAGGAGTTGAAGCAGGCTCTAATCACACGTTGGACTTGGTGTCTGATGCGTCCCCTGGAACAAACGAACCCACACACGTGAGTGGTTAAGCTACAGTAAAACATGTAGGACTCTGTTAAAACGTGTGGGTTCTCCTTCCTCGTCAGAGTTCAGTTTAGTTCCTGAGAACAGAAGCAGGTTAAATCCCGGGACTGAGACAGAATCGCCGCTCGGTTCCTGATTAAAACCCCTCAGCTGCTCGGTTTTAATTTTATATGACTGTAATCATGTCTGATCTGTTACTCGTTTCTGATTTCAGTGTCTGATAAATAAATAAATAAATAAATATAATGTAATATCAGCTCAGAATAACTGATGAGTTTGCAAAAGGATAAATTGGTGACAGAAATGTGAGACTCCGCAGTGACAGCGCTGATCAATCACTACATCGCAATAAACATGTAAATAACAGATTATTTATTTATTTATGTCATTTTGAAACACACACACACACACACACACACACACACACACACACACACACACACACACACACACTATCAAAGTTTGGGCCGGATATGGTTACACAACCTTGTTTATTGTCCATTTCCTGTGGCTAAAGCACTGAGAGAATGACTCTCTGACTCACAGAAACGTCCGAGAAGACCACAGAAGAGAAGAGAAGAAAAGAGTCTGAGGTCTCCTCACAGAACTCATCAGAGCTGTCCAAAACCCTGCTCATCTGTCTATAAACTCAGAGATCTGATACTCGTGTCCAATACTAATGCAGGTCTGATCAGTAATAAACACTTTCATGAGGAGGAAGATAATTGATAATATGAACCAGAACAGGTCAGAGAACTTTAAATGAGCTTCATATCATTATAATCACACAGACAGAACCTGAGCTAACAACAACTGACCACAACTATCAACACAAATTACTACAACTAACCACAGCTAACCCAGACGTTCACCACTACTGACCCAAAAGCACGAGAAAAGTCGCTCAAAATCATATAAATAAGCCACAGAAGGTTTGGGATTCTGTTCTGTGGAGCGATGAAACAAAACTGGAACTTTTCGGCACGATGGATCTGCAGTATGTCTGCAGAAAGAAGAATGAAGAAAGAACACTCTGGAGCTGCTTTGTATCCTCTGGCACTGGAAACCTGCAGCGTGTGGAAGGCAAGATGGATTCATTGAAGTATCAGGAAATCCTGGGAGAAAACATCATGCCGTCTGTGAGGAAGCTGAAGCTTGGGCGTCACTGGACCTTCCAACAGGACACTGATCCCAAGCATACCTCAAATTCCACCAAGGCTTGGTTGCAGAAGAAGTCCTGGAAGGTTCTACAGGGCCATCACAGTCACCTGACTTGAACCTCATAGAAAATCTCTGGTGGGATTTGAAGAAGGCGGTTGCAGCATGCAATCCCATGAATATTACTGAACTGGAGGCCATTGCTCATGAGGAACGGGCTAAGATTCCTCAGGAACGCCTCCAGAAGCTGGTGTCTGGCTGTGCATCTCGTTTGCAGCAGGTCATAACAGTAAAAGGGTCTCTACTAAGTACTAAAGATGCTCGCCATGAAGGAGCTGAATAATTTTGAGACTGGAGAAGTCATTATAAGTTGCATTTTCAGTTGAATTTGGGGAAACCACTTGAAGCGTTCGTTGTGTTTTTAACTATTTCAATTGCTTTTGTTTGATTTGTTCATCGCAAACAGCTGAAAGTCTGTAAATGTTGACAGTAAACCTGATTTGCAACGGGGGGTTGAATAATTTTGATTGCAACTGTAGGTGTAGTGTGCAGTATGTAGTATGTAGTAGTGTGTAGTGTTAGTGTGCAGTAATGTGTGTAGTAATGTGTGTAGTGTTAGTGTACAGTAATGTGTGTAGTGTTAGTGTGCAGTAATGTGTGTAGTGTTAGTGTACAGTAATGTGTGTAGTGTTAGTGTGCAGTAATGTGTGTAGTGTTAGTGTGCAGTAATGTGTGTAGTAATGTGTGTAGTGTTAGTGTGCAGTAATGTGTGTAGTGTTAGTGTGCAGTAATGTGTGTAGTAATGTGTGTAGTGTTAGTGTGCAGTAATGTGTGTAGTGTTAGTGTGCAGTAATGTGTGTAGTGTTAGTGTGCAGTAATGTACAGTAATGT
>CM042566.1:277500-285000 GCA_023630585.1 Cranoglanis bouderius | reverse complement strand
TTATTATTATTATTATTATTATTATTATTATTATTATTCAGTGCAGTATTGTTGTTTAATGTGAAACTGAACGATGCCGTTATTCTTGTTGTGATTGGCTAATCTGAATAATAACGGAACGCCCACTAGCTCTCTGGAAATTCTAAAAAGTTTATTAAAAAAAAACAAAAAAACAAACAAACAAAAAAAGTTTATTTATCACAGTCCAACTGCGAGGAAAAAGCAGGTTAGCTATTTAACACCAAGTGAACTATTCCCTCACTGACCACAACCAACACCCGGTATTATTTAATATTTTGACTTTAATTCCTAATGCTGGTGTATTTTATAAGCTGGAGCCTAACCTTGTGTTAGCTGTGATGTTTTTGTAGCTTGCTACAGGACAAGTTGCTTAGCTGTGTGTGTTTTATATCCAATGAGGATCGTATACAGAAAGGGGGCGGAGCCACACTATGTCATATTCTATGGATGTGGATTAGTATTCTGTGCTACACTGGATTACCACCTGAGTAAAATCACTGGGTCTCACCTGCCTCCCGCGTATTAAAGGCCTGGCTCCGCCCCAACAGGAAAGAGGCAGATGTGAAAGAGAGAAAAAAGACCTCAGGTTAAATCTAGAACCCTTCTAGTGGTCTAAGGAAACCCTTAACAAGCCTGTCTAGAGCCCCACACCAGAGGGTTCCAAGCAGAACCCCTTTAGGAAACTGAGAACTCTTTAGTGAACCCTCTTATTTAACATCTGCAGACAGATGTGAGTCTGAGGCCGTCGTCGTATTTATCACACACAAGAAGGAAAAAATTATTTTGGGATCTGTTTACATCATAAAGTTTATCGAATAAAGATAATTCATTTCATCCAGAACCTTCAGTGTTCTTTATGTAAAGAATAAAACACACTGGGGTGGTGTGATGAAGCAGAGTTCCTGAAGCTGATCATTTTCCTCTAACAGCACGCCCCCAGCGTGTTTTATTCCTCTTACACCACAGCAACTTACCAACAGTCACTGAGTGATGGAGGCCTCATGTTTTCAGGTTGTCTGTCCCTGCTTCTGTCCGAGAGCCTCGTTAGTGCAAAATCTCAAGAGCGAGTGGCTGAATGTTTGTAGGATTTATTGTGAATTATCATCAAAACCAGCAGATGAACTGATTAGATTTTGAAATTGATCCAAACACAGTTAAGAATATTTTAAGGGCAAGTCAGGCACAACAAATGAATACAGAGAAGGACTAGACTTGTTGGCAGAGGAGACGTCCCTGTCCAAACTGTTCTACTGTCATAAAAACTTCATCAACACCTTCTGACCAATCAGCAGCAGCCCAGAAAAACTCTCACTAGGTTCTTTATTTCAGACTTTGTGTACTTTTCCGGCCCGGAAATGAGCTCCTCCTGCAGTCAAAATATTTCACAGCGTCAGGAGGAAACGGGCTGGTTGACTGTGTGAGTGTAGCTCACAGCAGGAGCTAAAAATTACACACAGCTCCTTTAAGTAGTGAGAAGATTTCCTACATGTGAAAATGTAGAAGTGTGATGAGTGAAAAACTACTCCTGATGAACAAACAAGCAAGAAATGAGAGAAAAGAGAGATGTAGCGTTAAAGCCTACACACACACACACACACACACACACACACACACACACACACACACACAGACTTATCCATCAATAAGGTGTGTAAAGCCGTTGGATTTCAGTGGGCAGAATCAGCACAGAGGCGAGTGGGTGGATAATAAAACAAAAACCTGGAACAACACCACGGAGAGCCGTAAGATCAGAAACACGTCCTCACGTCCCCACCATATCTACAGTCCACATAAACCTGCTGAGATTGAGCTGTAACTCACAGCACAGTGTGTGTGTGTGTGTGTGTGTGTGTGTGTGTGTGTGTGTGTGTGTGTGTGTGTGTGTACGTGTCTCATCACACTGAGAGGTTTTCCACCATTCACAGACAGTGTGTGCGGTAATTACACTTCCTGACAGATCCACGCCGGAACTAATGAGCGAAGGGAGACACTGAGCTCGGGATTAATACCTCGCTAAACGAGAGTAATTGGACGTGAGCCTGATTGGAGCCGGAGGAATTGGACACAAATTCTGGGGTCATGTGGGGACGATAATGATGTCAAAATACAAATGAGCTGTTTCTTAGATTCTGCTCACACGTCTTATTTATTTCTATATTCGTGTGTGTGTGTGTGTGTGTGTGTGTGTGTGTGTGTGTGATGGAAATAAAAGCATACACACATGAAGCCCTACACAGAGACACACAGAGGTATCTAATGTACACAGTGCTGCATTTTACACCACACACACACACACACACACACACACACACACACACACACACAGAAAGAGAAATCAGTTCTGCATGTTGAGCCTTGAACACAGAGAAGGATTAGCTACAGACCCTCCCAGAGAGCAGAGACTAAACCCACCACAGAGACGCATCTGAATGTATAACGCGGTGTGATTGTGTGTAGCTGCAGGCGGAGCTCAGTGAGAGAGAGGTGTGTGGAATAAAGGGGGTGAGGACGGTGTGTGGAATGAAGGAGGTGAGGACGGTGTGTGGAATAAAGGGGGTGAGGACGGTGTGTGGAGTGGAGGGGGTGGGGACGGTGTGTGGAATAAGGGGGGTGAGGACGGTGTGTGGAATGAAGGGGGTGAGGACAGTGTGTGGAATAAAGGGGGTGAGGACGGTGTGTGGAATGAAGGAGGTGAGGACGGTGTGTGGAATGAAGGGGGTGAGGACAGTGTGTGGAATAAAGGGGGTGAGGACGGTGTGTGGAATAAAGGAGGTGAGGACGGTGTGTGGAATGAAGGGGGTGAGGACGGTGTGTGGAATGAAGGGGGTGAGGACGGTGTGTGGAATGAAGGGGGTGAGGACGGTGTGTGGAGTGAAGGGGGTGAGGACGGTGTGTGGAATAAAGGAGGTGAGGACGGTGTGTGGAATAAAGGAGGTGAGGACGGTGTGTGGAATAAAGGGGGTGAGGACGGTGTGTGGAATAAAGGGGGTGAGGACGGTGTGTGGAATAAAGGGGGTGAGGACGGTGTGTGGAATAAAGGGGGTGAGGGACGGTGTGTGGAATAAAGGGGGTGAGGACGGTGTGTGGAATAAAGGGGGTGAGGACGGTGTGTGGAATAAAGGAGGTGAGGACGGTGTGTGGAATAAAGGAGGTGAGCACGGTGTGTGGAATAAAGGGGGGTGAGGACGGTGTGTGGAATAAAGGGGGTGAGGACGGTGTGTGGAATAAAGGAGGTGAGGACGGTGTGTGGAATAAAGGGGGTGAGGACGGTGTGTGGAATAAAGGAGGTGAGGACGGTGTGTGGAATAAAGGAGGTGAGCACGGTGTGTGGAATAAAGGAGGTGAGGACGATGTGTGGAGTGAAGGGGTTGAGGACGGTGTGTGGAATAAAGGGGGTGAGGACGGTGTGTGGAATAAAGGGGGTGAGGACGGTGTGTGGAATAAAGGAGGTGAGGACGGTGTGTGGAATAAAGGAGGTGAGGACGGTGTGTGGAATAAAGGGGGTGAGGACGGTGTGTGGAATAAAGGAGGTGAGGACGGTGTGTGGAATAAAGGGGTTGAGCACGGTGTGTGGAATAAAGGAGGTGAGGACAGTGTGTGGAATAAAGGGGGTGAGGACGGTGTGTAGAATAAAGGAGGTGAGGACGGTGTGTGGAGTGAAGAGGGTGAGGACGGTGTGTGGGATAGAGGGGGGGAGGACGGTGGGTGGAAAAAAGGGGGTGAGGACGGTGTGTGGAATAAAGGAGGTGAGGACGGTGTGTGGAATAAAGGAGGTGAGGAGGGTGTGTGGAATAAAGGAGGTGAGGAGGGTGTGTGGAATAAAGGGGTTGAGGACGGTGTGTGGAATAAAGGAGGTGAGGACGGTGTGTGGAATAAAGGGGTTGAGCACGGTGTGTGGAATAAAGGGGGTGAGGACGGTGTGTGGAATGAAGGGGGTGAGGACGGTGTGTGGAATAAAGGAGGTGAGGACAGTGTGTGGAGTGAAGGGGGTGAGGACGGTGTGTGGAATAAAGGAGGTGAGGACGGTGTGTGGAATGAAGGAGGTGAGGACAGTGTGTGGAATAAAGGGGGTGAGGACGTTGTGTGGAATAAAGGAGGTGAGGACGGTGTGTGGAATAAAGGGGTTGAGGACGGTGTGTGGAATAAAGGGGTTGAGGACGGTGTGTGGAATAAAGGGGGTGAGGACGGTGTGTGGAATAAAGGAGGTGAGGACGGTGTGTGGAATAAAGGGGTTGAGGACGGTGTGTGGAGTGAAGTGATGTGAAGAGAAGTGACGCTGAGAGATAATTACTGCAGGACAACAGCAACCTGCTGAGGCTTTCAAAGCAATCTGCTGTAATCAGGGAGGAGATCACTGCAAAGAAACAAAAGGGTCCTACACACACACACACACACACACACACACACACACACACACACACACACACACACACACACGCTGTATTCATCCACTGTAACCATGCAGCTGCAAATGACAGGTTTATATTAATGCACTCGTTCTAATACGTTATCGTTTCTATAGTAACAGCTCGTTCACAGGGACGTTTACAGCAGATGCTCCACATAAATGAATAAAAGACCATGTATAATCGTTGATATGTAAGGAGACGTTCATTTGAACTTTATGGAAGGAGTCTCCAGTGTCAGTGCTGTGTAACAGTCATAGGTAAACCTGAATGATTACAGAGGTGTTTACGCTTCGTTCCGTTTCTCAATAACACGACAAGCTGCAATCTAACTTGTTCACAGGGTTAAACTATAAACGGTTAAAATGTTTGATGTGTCGTTCTTTATTAAATAAAACCTGTAATCATTGGCTAGTGAAATGACTCCTCCCCCAGGGCTGTGATGTCACTGATCCTCTTGCTGAACCCAAACTGATGGTCTCAGCTGAGAAGTAGCTCAAAGAACGGTTCCAGATTTATACACCAGCACCATGACCTATAATACACACACACACACACACACACACACACACACACACACACACACACACACACACACACTTTGACCTTTTTGTAATATGTAAGATGCAGAAGTGCTTCAGTAATAATAAAGCACTTCTGGGGCGAGACGTCAATAACACAAACACTTCGATTAGAGTGAACATGCGGCCGAGTCGCTCAGCACTGATCTGTACAAACACACGTGCTTTCTGATTCTATTTCCTCAGGCAGCATCCAGTCTCTACATGGATGTGTGTTCTCTCTCTCCCCCCTCTCTCTCTCCCCCCCCCCCCCCTCTCTCTCTCTCTCTCATATTAAACATTACTGTATGTAATCTACGTCTCCGGGGGGGGTATGCTCGTGTTTACACGTGTTTGTAGTTATAGTTCCTCACACTGAACACATCCCATTAACACTGAACACGTCTCATTAACACTGAACCCGTCCCATTAACACTGAACACGTCTCATTAACACTGAACACGTCTCATTAACACTGAACACATCCCATTAACACTGAACACATCTCATGAACACTGAACACATCTCATGAACACTGAACACATCCCATTAACACTGAACACGTCTCATGAACACGTCCCATTAACACTGAACACGTCTCATGAACACGTCTCATTAACACTGAACATGTCTCATTAACACTGAACACGTCTCATTAACACTGAACACGTCTCATTAACACGTCTCATTAACACTGAACACGTCTCATTAACACTGAACACGTCTCATGAACACTGAACACGTCTCATGAACACTGAACACATCTCATGAACACGGCTCATTAACACTGAACACATCCCATTAACACTGAACACGTCTCATTAACACTGAACACGTCTCATTAACACTGAACACGTCCCATTAACACTGAACACGTCTCATTAACACTGAACACGTCTCATTAACACTGAACACGTCCCATTAACACTGAACACGTCTCATTAACACTGAACACGTCTCATTAACACTGAACACGTCTCATTAACACTGAACACGTCCCATTAACACTGAACACGTCCCATTAACACTGAACACGTCTCATTAACACTGAACACGTCCCATTAACACTGAACACGTCTCATTAACACTGAACACGTCTCATTAACACTGAACACGTCTCATTAACACTGAACACGTCTCATTAACACTGAACACGTCCCATTAACACTGAACACGTCTCATTAACACTGAACACGTCCCATTAACACTGAACACGTCTCATTAACACTGAACACGTCCCATTAACACTGAACACGTCTCATTAACACTGAACACGTCCCATTAACACTGAACACGTCCCATTAACACTGAACACGTCTCATTAACACTGAACACGTCTCATTAACACTGAACACGTCCCATTAACACTGAACACGTCCCATTAACACTGAACACGTCCCATTAACACTGAACACGTCTCATTAACACTGAACACGTCCCATTAACACTGAACACGTCCCATTAACACTGAACACGTCTCATTAACACTGAACACGTCTCATTAACACTGAACACATCTCATGAACACGTCCCATTAACACTGAACACGTCCCATTAACACTGAACACGTCCCATTAACACTGAACACGTCTCATTAACACTGAACACATCTCATGAACACGTCTCATTAACACTGAACACGTCTCATTAACACTGAACACGTCTCATTAACACTGAACACGTCCCATTAACACTGAACACGTCCCATTAACACTGAACACGTCTCATTAACACTGAACACGTCCCATTAACACTGAACACGTCTCATTAACACTGAACACATCTCATCAGTCATTCAAGGAGGTGTTCAGCAAATCCAAGGCCAGTGGTCTTCCCCCACACAGACCCCATGACTGCGCTATTGAGCCTCCAGATCAGACATGGCTGCAGAAAACTCACACAGATGCATTCGACCCTTCAAAAGACTTCAAAGAATCAACAAACTAACCTTGAAACTGATTGTTCCCCGACTGCAGATGTCTGAAAACTTACAAAGTTACAGCGTTACCTCTGACTGTTACAAAGCACTGACACTGGAGACTCCTTCCATAAACGTTACATGAACATCTCCTTACGGAAAACGGAAAACCGTATCAGCGATTTCACACGTTTTTAATCTGTTTATTATCAGTGGAGCGTCCGCTGTTCACACCCCTGTGAATGAGCTGTTACTATAGCAACGATAACGTTTGCAGCTGCGCTACTGTCAGAGCTGCTGTTATAGAAAATTAATCAACACCTTCTGACCAATCACAATCCAGAACTCAGCAGCAGCAGCAGCGTGGTGTAATACAGGCAGGGTTTTGGTGTTTGAGTGTAAAGTGTACCGAGTAATTTTCTGCATGTGGAGGAACTGGAAAGATGAACGAGTTAATTGTTGTTATTAACGAGGGTGAGGTAACAGGACGCGTCGTAATCGACTGATGCTCCTGCATTATAGATGACTGTAAATTTACTGCAGGATGAAACCCGATAAACTGAATCCCGTGTGCTGTGAGATAACGATGAAGTGA
>CM042566.1:142500-272500 GCA_023630585.1 Cranoglanis bouderius | reverse complement strand
TCTCTTCACTCTCGTCACTCTCGTCACTCTCTTCACTCTCGTCACTCTCGTCACTCTCTTCACTCTCGTCACTCTCTTCACTCTCGTCACTCTCGTCACTCTCTTCACTCTCGTCACTCTCTTCACTCTCTTCACTCTCGTCTCCTGTCTTCACTCTCTTCCCTCTCGTCTCCTCTCTTCACTCTCTTCACTCTCGTCTCCTCTCTTCTCCTCTCTTCACTCTCGTCACTCTCGTCACTCTCTTCACTCTCGTCACTCTCTTCACTCTCTTCACTCTCTTCATTCTCGTCACTCTCTTCACTCTCGTCACTCTCTTCACTCTCGTCACTCTCTTCACTCTCTTCACTCTCGTCACTCTCTTCACTCTGAGCACAGTGTACAGAGAAACTGCACTCTGTGTTTGTGTAGTGTGACCTTTAACCTTCACACTAAGGAACCTCCTCATTAGGAACCCTGGAGCAGACTGAGCTTTAGATGATAAATGGCTCGTTCTCACTGCCTCGGTCAGCAAACCAGCTCAGCCTTTTATACAGCCTTTATTTTACTGGGTACTTACTCTAACTCAGACCACTCAGGTAACCGTAATGACCACACAGGTAACCGTAATGACCGCTCAGGCAACCAAATGACCGCTCAGGTAACCGTAATGACCGCTCAGGCAACCAAATGACCACACAGGTAACCGTAATGACCGCTCAGGCAACCAAATGACCACACAGGTAACCGTAATGACCGCTCAGGCAACCAAATGACCGCTCAGGTAACCGTAATGACCGCTCAGGCAACCAAATGACCACACAGGTAACCGTAATGACCGCTCAGGCAACCAAATGACCACACAGGTAACCGTAATGACCGCTCAGGCAACCAAATGACCGCTCAGGTAACCGTAATGAAGCACAGGTAACCGTAATGACCACACAGATAACCGTAATGACCGCTGAGGTAACCGTAATGACCGCTCAGGCAACCAAATGACCGCTCAGGTAACCGTAATGAAGCACAGGTAACCGTAATGACCACACAGATAACCGTAATGACCGCTGAGGTAACCGTAATGACCGCTCAGGCAACCAAATGACCGCTCAGGTAACCGTAATGAAGCACAGGTAACCGTAATGACCGCTGAGGTAACAGTAATGACCGCACAGGTAACCGTAATGACCACACAGATAACTGTAATGACCGCTGAGGTAACCGTAATGACCGCTGAGGTAACAGTAATGACTGCACAGGTAACCGTAATGACCGCACAGGTAACCGTAGTAACCGTAATGACCGCACAGGTAACCGTAATGACCGCACAGGTAACCAAATGACCGCTCAGGTAACCGTAATGACCGCACAGGTAACCGTAATGACCGCTGAGGTAACAGTAATGACTGCACAGGTAACCGTAATGACCGCACAGGTAACCGTAGTAACCGTAATGACCGCACAGGTAACCGTAATGACCGCACAGGTAACCAAATGACCGCTCAGGTAACCGTAATGACCGCACAGGTAACCAAATGACCGCACAGGTAACCGTAATGACCGCACAGGTAACCGCAGTAACCATAATGACTGCACAGGTAACCGCAGTAACCATAATGACTGCACAGGTAACCGTAATGACCGCTGAGGCAACCGTAATGACCGCACAGGTAACCAAATGACCACTCAGGTAACTGTAATGGAGACAGAACAGATGGTTCTCAACCCAATTTTGTAAAAAAAAAAAAAAAAAAAAAAAAAAAAGCATATAAATTTGAAAGAGCAAATGCAACCTGATTGGATTTTGTTTGATTTTATAGGAAGTAATAACAAAAGGTGTAACTCTGCCACTAGCCCCGCCCCCAACATTAACATTCGTGTGTAAAGACCTGCTGCATGTCCTTTAGTGTAATACCTGTGTGGGTTTGACAGAGACGCAGGTTTCCACCAGGTGGGGGACGTCAGTGTGGACAATGTGAGTGAATGATGGAGACATGATGAGTCTCAGGAACGCCACACATCTGCTTTTAGACGTGATTTTATTCACACCTTCGTCTCTCTCAGGCCAAGCCACAGGCTTTAAGTATATAAGCTAATACATTTCAATAACACAAATGTACTAATGTCCCAGAATTGACCAAAAAATCATGTGTCAAATAAAAATACATGGAATACATCGTGAGAAAATCGAACTTTATTAAAATACGCACTACATGTGTGGTACATAACATAACATAACATTTCTAAAAACCACACATGAATGATATTATTATTCACATGTGAGGTTCATGTGACCTTTCTGTAAGGGTTTAGTGATGTAAAATGGTTGCTGACCGATACACGTGGTCACTCAGTCTCAGACTGACCCCCAGGGGGCGATGTTTCCTCTTCCCATCTCACTCACTGTGAGAATATTCCCTCTTCATTCCCTATAACAGAAAAAGGACATCTGGAACTTTCCAATTATCTGAAAGCAAACACATTTCTATATCACTCCTTTCCTAATAGACCTCTGGCACAAACCCGCCGTCTCATTATATCGTTTATCACCACACTGTAAATAAAATTCACCAAAATGCGAATCAATCTCCATTTCTCACACTGTTTCCTTCAGCCTGTAAAAAAATAGAAAGACCAGTGAGCAAAAAAAAAATCTGCGTTACAGATGAGATTACGGCGGCGGTGAAGCCGAGGCATGAAGAAACTTCAGCATCGATGAGGAGTTAGTGTATAAACACAGGAGCACATGTACAGAACGGTGGGAAGTGGCCCATTCCATTAGACCTTCATCCTTCACACTGAAGGGTAGAAATCTGTCTGTCTACCCCCAACGGACAACAACGTCTGTACATCTGCCCTCTGCATCACCTCCATCTGCCCTCCACACACAAGCTGTTCTAACACACCGCTCTGTTTGGGTCCACTGTGTTTAGTCTGAAACCTGGTCCAATCTCTCATATCTGAGCTCTGTTACTCGCTCCTGTAATCCATTTACAGAAAACAAGTAGAACCTCGACACCAGCAGTGTGGACGGGGATGAGATGCGTCTTCTGCTAACAAGTCTCCTTCTTCTTATTATTCATGTGCTGTGCCTGAATTACCCCTCATATATTCTTCATACAGGAAGGGAGCGATTGAAGAAAAACTATTTCAGGCGTTTGACCTTGATGTGACCTTGATACTGTTTAGATCAATTCCAAAATCTGATTAGTTCATCTTCTGGTTGCAATGATAATTCCCTATAAATTCTACAAACATTCAACACTTCGCTCTTGAGAGATCACACAAACGAGAACCTCAGTTGGACAGATGGACGACCCCGAAAAAAACACACACGTGCAGAAACGTCATCAAACGTCAATAAACATACATTTCACGTGATTATGTGAGTAATATGTGATCAGACATGAAAAACATATGCAGCTGAAATTGTAAGTAAACATGAGACCTGAATAATAGATCACGTGAAAAATATGTGAAAAATGAACATATAAAAATATTAAAAGCATGTGCCCTACATGATAAATAAATAAATAAAATAAATAAATTAAATTGTTAAAAAAACAAAACAAAGAAAGAAAACATTGTAAAAATAAGTGACATGAACTACACGTGAAAAATGAACCCATGAAAATAAATGGGTCATGTGAAAGCCCACGTGTGAAAAAGTGTGAACATAACGTGACTAAAACCAGCATTCATGTGATTATTAATGTGAGTTCATGTGAAGGGTTTAATGGTGTAAAAATCGTACGGTTTCGTTCTCGAGGCTCGTTGAGGACACTGTTACTTTCCAAACACTTTTCTTATTGGAATAAAGCAGTGGCGCTGGTGAAATGTGCTGCTAGTGCAGGAAAATGGGACATTGGGTTCAGTCATTACCTCTCTCAAAGTCTCCGTGACCCCCGACGGCCCCTCGAGCTTTCAGGATTGGATGGCATTCAGCTCGGAGAAAAGAGACGCTCGAGAAGAAACATCAGCACAGAACCGCGCGGCAACAAAGCCACGGCAACGAGCTCGATTTAAACGGATTAAAAACATGCTGCGGGACTTTAGAGATTCTCTAAGGATTCATGTGAAGTTTAAACCCAGCCATGAGCTTCTGCTGCTGTATGGAACATCAGTCTGAATTTCTAATTCAAAACCTTTTTACTGTCTTTCACATCCGCTTCATGTCAGTAGCCATAACCTGTAAATGATTATACATCAAATTACATTTATTTCCGAGTTTAATTCATTAACAACGTTCACCTAACGAACACGCCTCATGTTGAAGACTGTAAAGCTGGACTGGGATGGCGGTGAGCTGCAGAAAGCTCTGCTGCTGTGCTAAAGGGGATTTTAAAATATACATTTAGATTTTTCTTTACGTAATATACATACGATACACAGTATTATATGGTGTATAAATGACAAAACAGTATTGTTTCACATGCTATCAGAGCTGTGATGTATTGGCATGATTAACATTTAGCCACGCCCACAAAACTCCATATAAGGCGACGCTCACAGTGAGCAGAAAACATCAAAATGGCAACTCCTAAGAAAACAAAAACACCTCCTAAGCACGGGACATGCTAAATCTTAGATTTGTTTTCTTTCATCATTAATTTATAGAGACTGAGTTCTACAAGATGTTGATTAAATGGTAAACATACGATTTGAAGACGATCAGCCGAGCTTCAGAATAGTGAGTCTCTTTATACAGAAATGTACACAAACTCAGGAGTGAAGCGTAGCATTTGGATCCATGGATATTGATCTCTAGACTTTGTGTAAAATAAGTATAAACAACTAAACACAAGTCAGTATTTTATTTAAAATAGCTGTTTCCTGGTTTTCCCATTGAGCACGAGGTACCCGGTCTCTGGTGGTTATTGCCACGTAAGCTAGCGGTGGGGGATGTAAGTGCAGATTTTATTTTAAGAAAATGTAAAAAATTAACTAAAATAGTGAGAAAACAAGAAACACAAACCCAAACAGGAGACACAGGGCTAAACATACAGAACATCAGACTAGACTGAGGTATATTTACTGACGCATGAACATGACGACGGAAACAACAACAAAAGCTTGACAAAAAAGTGCCGAACCGAAGGGACTTATACACCGGTGATAATCAGGAAACCAAGACATGGGTGAGGCCCATGTGACCGGGTCATGTGACATGCTGGGGATGATGGGTGATGTGATCCGGCACTGATTTTGGCATGGCCCTGACGGTTACTGTTACCAGCGCCTCTCGTGGGGAACCTAAAACACATCATGTGTCAGAATCATCAAATGAAAATCTGCACATTACAGTAAATATCCATAAATTTCCCTAAGTGCGGTGCTGAAACGCCGTGAGCCCTCGTCTCTGAACCAACACGCCTCGACTTTTTCATGCTCTTTAAACTGCAGGAGACATTTAAAGAATATAATTAAAGAGAGAGAAGAAAACTCACACTGAGAGAGAACTCTACTGCACACTGCATTTTTTTTCTTCCTTTTTAATGAAACTCCATTATCTTCTGACGGCTGCGTTGCTATTCACATGCCGACTCTTTGCTCAGGCGGAATAAGGGACCCTGATAAAAAAAAAAAAGGGCTATTAAGAGTTTAATCGGCTTCAGAATTACACGGGTTGCGTTTAGCTTTAGCTTCACTGTTAGCTTTAGCTTTAGCTTTCTCTCACTCATTATTTCTCCCTTTGTGCCTCTCATTCTCGAACTTCTGGAGCTGAAATCTGTTCCGACATTTTAAATTGTGACTTTTCCTTACGGTCAGATGTATTTTGTTGTTGTGGGTTCTGATCTTGTTGAAATTTGTGTATGTGTGTGTGTGTGTGTGTGTGTGTGTGTGTGTGTGTGTGTGTGTGTGTGCGTGTGCGTGTGCTCTAATGGAGGGAGAGGACAAAAAACGAGACAGTCAGTAAGACAGATGATGGCAGGAGACAGAGGAAGACTGATGGAGTTTTAATGCTGTAAACTGCACAGCACACAGCAGTGAGATCTTCACTGATGGTGAAAGTACAGAGTCAGAACCACATGAAGACGATTTAGGGTCAAACTTCCCCAGAATCATGTTTTCCTGCTCTCAGGAACATCTCAGTCTTTCTATACGCTGAGTCGCAGAGGGAGAAAGTAAATTACCTCTTCTAGTCTTGATTACAGCCGTCACAGGTTCTGCAATCTGCACAAACTTTAGAATCTAAAGCTGTGGAATATAATTACTGCCACACATGAATGGAAAAGCTCCTTTCTGTTACATTCTGAGTCACTGTAGACGGAGGAATAAATCACTCCTACGCTCAGAAACTGATTCCTGGCCTTCAGTTTTATTATGCAAACATTATTTAAAAGAAAGAAAAAAGAAAGAAATATTAATAAATTAGGAATTAGTTTAAAACAAACCTCATCGAATAACATCTAGTAGATTTGTTTAGATTTGGGCTGCTGTCTGGTCTGATGATCAACATCATAAACACACAAAGAAGCACAACAACGTACAAAATATAACAGTATTAGTTCATCAGAGTGTGTGTGTGTGTGTGTGTGTGTGTGTGTGTGTGTGTGTGTTACTGGTAACAGGAGTTACTATTATCACCCTGAAGTTGATTATTTTCCTCTAACAGCACGCCCCCACGTGTGTTATTCCTCTTACACCACAGCAACTTACCAACAATTACAGTGATATTTTTAGTAAAGAAGAACACGTTATACTTTTTATCTGTTTATAGTTACATTTAACGCTGTGGTCTTGTCATGTTACCGCAAACCGCAAAGAAGCGTAAACTCCTGAAGACGTCAGAAAACTTAAAGCTACAGCTTTACCTCTGACTGTTACAAAGCGCTGACACTGGAGACTCCTTCCATAAATTTTAAATAAATAAACAGAAAACTTCACCATGTCAACGATTTTTAAAACTCCGCCCACTCGTGAATGAGCTGTTACTATAGAAACTATAACGTATTAGAAGGAGCGCATTAATTATGAATAAACCTGTGATTTGCAGCTGCTCTACTGTCAGAGCTGCTGTTATAGAAAACTAATCAACACCTCCTGACCAATCAGAATGCAGAACTCAGCAGCAGCAGCGTGGGATAAACTGTATTATATCATCGTTATTATTACCACCGTTATCCCATGCTGTATAATTATTGACATGTCTGTCAGATCAGATGATGGTAGCAGAGCTCGAGTGTTCCTGCAGTCCAGAGAAATGTGCAGGATGTTTAGTGTAGTAACTCAGGAGGTGTTTGTGGTTCTCCTGCAGCACGTCTGACTCTAACAGATTGTTATCAGACGTCAGTTTCACACGTGCTGCAGTTGCAAAAACACGGCCACGATTAGAAAACCGTAACTGATCGTGATCCTCACCAACTGCAGCCATGAATCACTGAGCCATCCTCCTGCATGTGCAGCTGTAATTAACTGTGTGTGTGTGTGTGTGTGTGTGTGTGTGTGTGTGTGTGTGTGTGTGTGTGTGTGTGTGTGCTGTTTTACTGAATGCTCTCTGAATGTTCCAGGTGCTTGGAGTCAACTTCTCTCGCCTTCACAGAACCATCGTTCCTTTTCCTGACATCAGAACTGCAGATCTTTTGTTTCCAGCCAGTTGGTAGTAAAGCTGCCTCTCACACAGTATCTCCGAAGTCATTCTCACAAAGCCCTAAAGACATCCTGAGACACGTGGAACTGAGTTCATTTCAGCAGGAGAGGAGGCAGAAGTATAATTTACTTTAATTCCCTGAAGCTCTGCTGTTTTACTTTGCATAAGAATCATCCGTGTCTCCAAATACAGACTCGTACAGGCTTTAGAAGTGAGATGACATCAGTTATGTTGATGTGAAAATTAAATAGACTGGAAAAGCTGACAGGGCCTCTGACATCTCCGCATGGCTTCAAACAGACAAAATGATTATAGCGTTTTTGATATCTGAAACGAAGTGGTGCAGCTCAGTCAGAACGTGCCACATCGCCGGCTGAAGACGACTCGAGAGAGCTTCCCAGACGCAAATGAAGCCTACACTCGAGCTAAATTGCACTGAAAATGGAGACTGAGCATGTTTCAGTCCAGAACTGTTGTCAGATGCACAGCTATTATTTTCTAGGGCCACTTCACTGGAGTACTTCATACAGCTCGTCTCTGTCATATCCAGAAAGTAGATTTCTCAATTTCCCCAGAGACAATTTCACCTTTTAAGTGAGGAGAATTTTCTAATAGAATTCAGCTATTTCTATTACATAATTCAATTCAGTTTTATTTGTATAGCGCTTTTAACAATGTTCATTGTCCCAAAGCAGCTTTACAGAAATATATAAATTCAGGATATAGATTTTAAATGTATGAATTTATCCCTAATGAGCAGCCAGAGGTGACGGTGGTGAGGAAAAACTCCCTGAGACGATATGAGGAAGAAACCTTGAGAGGAACCAGACTCAAAAGGGAACCCATCCTCATCTGGGTGACACCGGATAGTGCGATTATAAATAAATAAATCCCTTCTATAAATGTGCTAATGCTACATGGTCAAATAGTGCAGTTGTGTAACCAGGAAAATTCATTACAGTTTTTACATGAAGTCTGTTCTGTTGAACTTCTCCACTGTTCACTGATGGAGACTTGAGTGTGAAACTGCTTGTGGTAATTATAGTCGTAAAGCCATCATAGTATAACTGTTCATATGAATTGAGGTCCAAAGCTCCATCTTTATGGTTTTTAAGTGGTACCAAAAATAAAACATTAAAACAGAGTCTGGCCTAAAATCTTCAACTTATACATTTTAATTAAATTAAAAAAATTCCATCTAGTATCTCTCATATCTCTCTCGAGTATGGTGCGGATCTTCAGAAATCTGAACAAAATGCACTCAAAAACGAATAAAAAAACAAAAATATTTTAAAATTATCTGTCAGGTGTCCGTGTAACCGAGAGGATATTACACACGAACACCAGTAACATGACAAGCTGTGTATTTATCTCTGTTAGAGTTTCCCCTCGTTCTCCGAGTCGCTCGCTAGGCGAGAGGCGGACTCGAACACTTCCGCATTCCACTGCAGGATTCCAGCGCTATTCAAAAACTCTCCGATGGACATTTGATTTATAAAAACTCACGTGTTGTTAACCTCTGCCATGTGCCTTTTGTTTTCGTTCACGTCATGTCTCCGCCTCCTGTGTTTCCCCATGTGCTCATGTTTTGGTTTGTGTCATGTCTCCGCCTCCTTAATTCTCAGTGGTTCATGTTATTTCATTGATTCATTGGTTTCAGGTGTGTATGATTGGTGTGTGTTTAAATACGCCACTCCGTTTCCGCTTCCTCGCGGAGTATTAGTTAATCTTAGTTTAGTATAGTTTAAAGTGATCATAGTTCTTGTTCCGATATCCGTAGCTCCGTGTTTGTAGTTCCCTGATTTTTACAGGTGGGGCACTGTAGACTGGCCTGCCGGGTGCAGCCCTTGGTGGCGCATTACTGGGTCCAGGGTTGAGAGGTGCAGGCCGCCATATTAGCCTGCTTCCTGTCATAGTACTCCAGGAATGACTGGCTGGACCGATGGCCCAGACGGTCCTTCCCCAAGAATGTCCTGAGGTCGGGCATGAATTCTGGGCTTCCAAATACCTGAACCAGTAGATCCGCAAAGCCGGAAACCGAAGAGATTCTGGTGGACCCACTGGCAAGGTGAAGCTCCGCCCACTGATGGGCAGAACCGACCAGGCGGGACAGGAGGAACCTTAACCACTGTTCTTCGGTGGGCAAGGGATCCTTTACACTGAGAAAATACATTTGGGCCTTCTATAAAAAACATTGAGGCCACATGGAGAAGCCATCATATGCCTCCGGGATAATAATGAAAGTCCATTGTTCAAAGGACACTGAATCGAAGGGAGGAACGAAAAATTCAGCGTGGCGGCCCAAGATTTCCCACTGCATCCATTTTTAGGTGGAGTATTCTGTTACGAAACACAGACGTGTAGGACAGAAGAGGGAGTCAGGATGCATGCGCTGGGGAGACGTCAGTAAATGCAGAAAAGTTTATTCTCAAAAAGAGCAGTAATCCAAAAATGCAATAATCCACAGAGTCAGTAATAATCCAAAAAGACGGGAAAAAACACTCGAAACACGGAAATAGTCTGGGAACCACAAACACGGAGCTACGGACATCGGAACAAGAACTATGATCACTTTAAAGTATACTAAACTAAGATTAACTAATACTAATACTATGATTAACTAATACTAATACTCCGCGAGGAAGTGGAAACGGAGTGGCGTATTTAAACACACACCAATCATACACACCTGAAACCAATGAATCAATGAAATAACATGAACCAATGAGAATTAAGGAGGCGGAGACATGACACAAACCAAAACATGAGCACATGGGGAAACACAGGAGGCGGAGACATGACGTGAACGAAAACAAAAGGCACATGGCAGAGGTAAACAACACGTGAGTTTTTATGAATGAAACGTCCATCGGAGAGTTTTTGAATAGCGCTGGAAAGCGTGCAGTGGAATGCGGAAGTGTTCGAGTCCGCCTCTCGAGGAGACCGAGGGGAAACTTCTAACAGTCTCGACCGTTATGTCGTTTACTTACATTAATTTGTGTTCTTCACTGAGCTAGTGAGCTATCTCATATTATTCACATTTCAGTGTAGATAATTTCCCGACAGTCTCAGAGAGTAAAGGTGGGTTTGCTAAAGCTGTGTCATTTAATAAGGGTGTGTGTCCATGCCTGAAATATCACTTTACTGACTAACTTATATTTAATGAAAGGGAGTGAGGATGTACTCATGTTTGTAGCTACATGCTGGCTGTAATGATCTCGATTGTTATAATGTTTATTTTCATGAATACATGCTTACAGTGTTTTTTTTTTTGTATATATCTGCATAAATATAACATAAAACATGATCAGATCAGTGGAGTCCAAACTCTTTAGAGATGGTTTTGTGACCTTTTCCAGCCTGATGAGCTTCAGCAACTCTTTTACTGAGGTCCTCAGAAATCTCCTTTGTTCGTGCCATGATACACTTCCACAGACACGTGTTGTGAAGATCAGACTCTGATAGATCCCTGTTCTTTAAATAAAACAGGGCGCTCACTCACACCTGAGTGATTAAAAACACCTGACTCTAATTTCACCTTCAAATGAACTGCTAATCCTAGAGGTTCACATACTTTTGCCCTCACAGAGATGTAATATTGGATCATTTTCCCCCATAAATAAATGACCGAGTATAATATTTTTGTCTCATTTGTTTAATTGGGTTCTCTTTATCTACTTTTAGGTCATATTTTTGCAGAAATGTAGAAAATTCACAAACTTTAAAGCACTAGTATAGCTAGCTAGCTAACCGTGCCACAGTAGCTCTCCTGAAACACAGGACAGTACCCAAAACTCTCAATTACATCTCAAGGACTTCTAATAAGAAGGATATGTCTTTTAGACCCTACATAAATCACTGTTACTGAAATGTCAATGACACGTGTGTGACAAATACTACACAGCTGATGGCACAGCTAGTCTTATTCTCCTATAATAATATTATTGTTATAATATTAAAATTTCCTATAGTAGAATAATTTATGTTCCTTGTTGCATTCCTTAATTATCTCACATGGTATACGTACAGTCTAACAGTGAGACTGTAACTGACCAGACATACTGAGATATTAAGTGGACGAGTGTGTGCTGTAATGTGGGGTACAGGATCTTTATTTTTGATAAAAAGATGTAAAATCAGTTCATCACTGGATAATTATTTGCAGTAACAGTACAGTATCTTTACAGCAATGTGACAGATTTTCTCCAACTGAGTGAAAAGGAAAAAAGAAAGTTCACCTCACAGCAGGTCGTAGTTTGGAATCAGACCACAGTATGTACAGACATCACGTCTACACTGCTTTCTTTCTTCTTTTTTTTTATAACCTCGTTTACTTGGTGACTGCAACAACATTACTGTGCATTTTGTAAGATCTAATTACCAAATCTAATTAGACTCACTTCCACTGTAATTGGAGTAACTCATTGCTGGAGCACCGCAGACTCCGAGATTCGACTCCAATTAGTGAAACGACTCTAAAGCCAACTGTGTAAATGAGTAATATGGAGAGAGACACTAAACTTTCTACAGTCTGTTGTAAAACATCAGGAGCTGGATTTTGTCGGCCAAATCACTTACAACTTCGACATGTTCAGAAAACGTGGGAAATGCAGATCAGTTTTATTTGGCATCTGCCAAATGCCATAAATGTAAATAATACTTTACCTAGTTAGCTATCACAAGAGTATTAATGCTTTATTACTGACCTGTTTACTCGGTTTCACTCCGTGTTTGGCGTGTTCATATTCCACTAATTGTTGCAGAATTTAGAAAGCTTTAAGTTGCACTGTCATTAAAACACATTAAAACACATTAAAACACATTAAACATATTAAGCATACTGTAGATGAGATCATAGGCTTTAAGGTTAGCATTCTTCAGGCTTCATTAATGTGAATTGATGAGCTGTGTAATGTGAGGAAAAGCCCGATGCACTGAATCATGCTTTTTCAGTTTCCATGTGTGCCGTGGTATTAATGTTAATTACACTTAGTATTTGCTTGTCAGATTTGCTGTGTGTTTGGTGTTTGGCTGTTAAAGATTGTTATTATTAGTATGGATTAATGTGTTATTTGATTTCGGAGCCTCCTGATGCATTAAGGCACAAAGACACCAATCAGATAAATTTATGCAGTTTATATCTTTAGTGCTGTAAGAAACCCTGAAGAATTCAGTTCCATGGCAGGATGTAAATTATTTTGAAAGTTAGGCAGGTATTCGGTATAAAATGTACCGTAATCAGATCCAGTTCCTCTGGCTGCTTAACCTTGAAATGTTAGAAGTTATTAACATCCCCGAAGACCGCTCGAGAGCTCCATCAGACCTCAGTTGGTGGTTTAACCGCACGCCGGCGGGTTTGGAGACAGTCGTGGGTTCAGGATGCAGATGGTTGTTTCTGATAGGACTTTTGCTAAACCGAGCAGAGAGCAGATTGATGATGGTGTGAGTTACTAAACTGCACATGGCTTCCCAGCCCACTCCTCTAAATATCTCCTCATCCATCAGTGTCTAAACTGCACACTGTGATCTAACCCACTTTCACCACACGCCCTGAAGAGGCAGGAGACGGCAGCTCGGGATCGCTTTACGTCTGTAATCTTCCATTTGCACCTGTGATCTGTGCTGGTTTGCCCTTTCCCCACTTTGTTTCTCTCATGCTGCTCGTATCTCAGTGCTTTTCCCATATTACCTGATCAACATGGCCTTTACGAGGAAATCAGACAGCTGGGAGACGGCTGAAATAAGAGAGAGAGAGAGAGAGAGAGAGAGAGAGAGAGAGAGAGAGGAGTCAAGGGCACGGTTTTTAACACGTACAGACAAAAAGCTTATCTAAGGTCTTTTTTTCATCTCTTTCAAACCCCACTTCAGAAGCCATGCCAGTCAAACTCTCTGTGTGACAAGTGACCTGTTAAAGATTTATGTTAAAGTGTTGTCATTGTCATTCATCGACTGTTCCTGTCAGTCTCCTTGTGTGTCTTTGTGCTTCAGACAGAACAGGAACAACCGAGGAGCTTCAGGAACAAAGTGACCGTCCCAATTCAATAAAAAAGGTGTTCATTGTGTTTTAAGGAGAAAGAAAAAATAGTACATTTGAAAATGTCTGATGGTTGCCATGTCAGAGTCACAAAATCAGAGCAAAGGACCAAAAAAAATTTCCAAAACTCGATATCTAATTTTCCCAAACATGATAAACTTTAAAATCGTGACTATCATCACTGTAGAATATACAGTGGGTATACAGCCGTGGCCAAAAGTTTTGAGAATGACACAAATTTTAATTTTCTCAAAGTCTACTGCTTCAGTGGTTTTAGATCTTTTTGTCAGATGTAACTGTTACTGAAGTATAATCACAAGCATTTCATAAGTGTCAATGGCTTTTATTGACAATTACATGAAGTTTATGCAAAGAGTCAATATTTGCAGTGTTGACCCTTGTTTTTCAAGACCTCTGCAATTCGCCCTGGCATGCTGTCAATCAACTTCTGGGCCACATCCTGACTGATGGCAGCCCATTCTTGCATAATCAATGCTTGGAGTTTGTCAGAGTTTGTGGGTTTTTGTTTGTCCACCCGCCTCTTGAGGATTGACCACAAATTCTCAATGGGATTAAGGTCTGGGGAGTTTCCTGGCCATGGACCCAAAATGTTGATGTTTTTTTCCCCGAGCCACTTCCTTATCACTTTTGCCTTGTGGCAAGGTGCCCCATCATGCTGGAAAAGGCATTGTTCATCACCAAACTGTTCTTGGATGGTTTGGAGAAGTTGCTCTCTGAGGATGTTTTTGTACCATTCTTTATTCATGGCTGTGTTCTTAGGCAAAATTGTGAGTGAGCCCACTCCTTTGGCTGAGAAGCAACCCCACACATGAGTGGTCTCAGGATGGTTTACTGTTGGCATGACACAGGACTGATGGTAGCACTCACCTTTTCTTCTCCGGACAAGCTTTTTTCCAGATGCCCCAAACAATCGGAAAGGGGATTCATCAGAGAAAATGACATTACCCCAGTCCTCAGCAGTCCAATCCCTGTACTTTTTGCAGAATAGCAGTCTGTCCCTGATGTTTTTCCTGGAGAGAAGTGGCTTCTTTGCTGCCCTTCTTGACACCAGGCCATCCTCCAAAAGTCTTCGCCTTACTGTGCGTGCAGACGCACTCACACCTGCCTGCTGCCATTCCTGAGCAAGCTCTGCACTGGTGGTGCCCCGATCCCGCAGCTGAATCAACTTTAGGAGACGGTCCTGGCACTTGCTGGACTTTCTTGGGCGCCCTGAAGCCTTCTTCACAACAGTTGAACCTCTCTCCTTGAAGGTTTTGATGATCCGATAAATGGTTGATTTAGGTGCAATCTTACTAGCAGCAATATCCTTGCCTGTGAATCCCTTTTTGTGCAAAGCAATGATGGCTGCACGTGTTTCCTTGCAGGTAACCATAGTTAACAGAGGAAGAACAATAATTTCAAGCACCACCCTCCTTTTAAAGCTTCCAGTCTGTTATTCTAACTCAATCAGCATGACAGAGTGATCTCCAGCCTTGTCCTCGTTAACACTCTCACCTGTGTTAATGAGAGAATCACTGACATGATGTCAGCTGGTCCTTTTGTGGAAGGGCTGAAATGCAGTGGACATGTTTTTTTGGGATTAAGTTCATTTTCATGGCAAAGAGGGACTTTGAAATTAATTGCAATTCATCTGATCACTCTTCATAACATTCTGGAGTATATGCAAATTTCCATCATAAAAACTGAGGCAGCAGACTTTGTAAAAATTAATATTTGTGTCATTCTCAAAACTTTTGGCCACGGCTGTAGAAAAGAATCCCCCCTTTAAAATAATCACATTTTGTTGCTTTTCAGCCTGAAATGAAGACGGACAGTTTTTGTTTTATCCAGCTGTATTTACTCAGTGCAACTTATAACATCCAAGTGAAAGATATAACACCAACATGTCAGAAAAAAATAAAAAATAAATAAAAAACAGAATCACTGAGTTGGAAAAAGGATCACCCCCCCTCCTAAAAATGATTTGTAAACTCAACAAGGTGTAGCTAATCACCTTCTCAATGGCACACAAAGCCATTTAACTTTCAACTGTGATCAGCTATGGTCATTTTGATTAGCTCAGCATGAAAAGAGCTTTCCTGGAGCATTTTGTAGTGCAACTGAAGCAAACAATCAACTATGGGTGGCAAGGCACTGTCAAAAGATCTCCGGGATAAAGTTGTGGACAGGCACAAGTCAGGAGATGGATACAAAAACATTTCAAAGGCTTTATCAATGCCTAGAAGCACAGTGAAGTATATTATTAAGAAGTGGAAGGTATTTAGTACAACACAGACCCTCCCTGGATCAGGACGTCGCTCCAAACTGGATGAAAGAGCCAGGAGGAAACTGGTCAGAGAGGCTACCAAGAGGCCTACAGCAACTCTGAAGCAGTTGCAGGAATTTATGGCGAAGAGTGGTCATTGTGTGCATGTGACAACAATATCACAAATTCTCCACAAATGTGGCTTGTATGGGAGGGTTGCAAGAAAAAAGCCACCCATGACTGAGCTTTGCCAAAACGCACCTTGAAGATTCTGAGGCCACATGGAAAAAGGTGTTATGGTCAGATGAGACTAAAATTGAATTATTTGGCCTCAACACCAAACGATATGTCTGGAGGAAATCCAATACAGCTCACCATCCAAATACCACCATTCCTACAGTAAAGCATGGAGGTGGTAATATCCTGTTATGGGGGTGTTTCTCTGCAGCAGGGACTGGAGCACTTGTCAGGATAGAAGGAAAAGGGGGGTGATTCATTTCTATACCCACTGTATAACAGCTTTGTGATGAAGCAGTATTCTTAAACAAATCTCATGATTTTCCTAAAGTTTTCTACCTAATGTCCTAAATGTCATGGTGCAGGAGCACTTGGACTGGATCACAAGCATCTTTAACAAATCCAAATCATCACATAAACTCATAAACGGTAAGCAGGTGTAGGTCAGGTGATCAAACACAGACACATGCAGGGCTAAAACAGTCACGTAAACAGTAAAGTGGAAGTCAGGGACCAGAAAACACTAAGCAGGAAAAAACACTCAGAGTTGCAGGGAAAACCTCACAAAGCTATGAAGTGAGTGAAGCGTTTAAACACAGTGAGGGACTGGGAGTGAGACAGGAAGTAGGCGTATTCAGTAATCAGGTGAGAGTGATGATGTAATGTTCAGACTGGAGTGGAGTTGTGGTGGAGTTGTGGTGGTTCCTGGATCAGCAGTGGGTTCGGTTGTGACACTAAAAGTTAGATTTAAAATAATTAATCATGAAAATGAGTAAATCAGTTCCCTGACACACAACATTATACATTTTACTGTCTAATTAGTCACTGTTTTATTTTTATATATATTTACTATAATGACAGTACGTTATTTTCTCTTATGCACCATTGCACCTGTTAGTTTGCTGTTAATCTGATCTATTTATCTCACAAAACACTGATGTAATTAATCTAATATCAGACTCACTCTGTATGGTAATGCTGGACATGAATGTCATCTTTTCTCATTTCATCTAAACTTCTGAACACTTCCATGTGATTCGGCGCTTTTGCAGCTTTTCGGTTTACGGCCCGTTGCGTGTTGTGAAAATCTCCATAAACGTTAAACAGTTAAACTACAGCCTCTGTTTTAAAGCTCAATGAGAATTTCCTGCTTTATTCCATTATTAAATGCTGAAAATATGAACTGGACTCTGGTCAGAGAGTGTAAATATTGGCACCCACTTATTAGTGAAAATGCATTTCACCAATTGCCTACCAAAATTAAATCATTAAAGTATTTTTCCGTATATAGACATGTTGGTGCAGAATTATTTGTTCCTCATGGATAGAATAAATACAGAATGAATTTCAGGGTGTTGTAGAGATAGTACTGAAAAGAAATGCACTGAATGTACAGAAGGTGAATGATTTGCGTTATTTTAGCATCATTTGTAATTCTCTCGGTCAGATATTGATGTAAACACAACCCACACGACCTTTCAGACAAACTCCAAGGACAGAATAATGGATTATTTATTTATTTATTTATTTATTTTTGCATTTGGCTCTAACTGCAATTAGAGCTCCTGATCCCCCGGAATCAATAAGCAAGGAGGCAAAAAGTAATTAGTGAGTGCAAATCTATTAATTACAGCTTCACTCATACAGGATTTATTATCAGTTTTCCTCTAAGGACACACAAAACATTTTTCTCCACATTTCTTATTCTAAGTCAGATTAAACCTGAAAATCATTCAGCTCACATAAACATGTTTGTGTTGTTTATGATCAAATGATCCAAAATTCAATTGTACTAATCTGATCACATCCTGAACAGCCAGATCTCTGAAATTAGTACCTTCTGATTAAATAAAAATTCTAAAATTAAAAACAGAGAACTAAAATTAATTTTAGCGTATATAGCTTAGCTTATAGTTTATTTAGAGTATTTCTTTTTTATAAAAATATGGATTTACAGATGACTCACAGCGTTTCTGCGGTCATTATTACAGCAGATGATGTAGAAGGTCAGACTGAAACAGAGGCTTGCAAGCGATGTTCATAAAATCACTATTAAAATTTCAGCATTGCTGGATGTAATTAATACAGCTCAGGGTGCTGATTATCCCAGTTTAAAAGGTTAAAGGTCAACACAATTAGCTGGAGAAATCATTCGAAAGAGGATTATTGAATTTTTCATACAGGATCAATGTGGTGCTTTATTGCAGGCTTTTTGTAAATATATCCTGACACTTTAGTGCACTTTGTAGGGACCCTACAGCACTAAAACACCAGCCTTGTTAGTGTACAGTGAGTCATTTGTAATTTTATGAAATAACATCTTTGTATTTTATTTATTTTATTTTCTCTAATTGTAATATTTTATAATTTATTTTAAACTGTTGGCACATGGGGCTGTTCTGTGATTGGTCAGGAATTGGGTGTGGTCTGTTTTGGTGCTTTGTTTCTGGCTTTCACAGATGTTACATTTTTAATAAAGGAAATATATGTAGGTAATTAACTCGGAGTGTCCGCTGGACACGCCCCTGTGAGCGAGCCGTTACTATAGAAACGATAACGTATTAGGACGAGAGCATTAATATAAACCTGTGATGTGCAGCTGCTCTACTGTCAGAGCTGCTGTTACAGAAAACTAATCAACACCTTCTGACCAATCAGAGTCCAGAACTCAGCAGCGGAGTGGATAAAATAATTGCAAGTGTAAACCAGTTTCTCTGACATTTCTTACAGAACTAATATTATTTTTTAGACCTGTTTCTATTGTTCATAGGGCAGAGAAAAATATTCCCTAAAACTGATAAAAAATAATTAAATGAAAACTAATTTTGTGTTTATTAATGTTTGCGTGTTCTAGAAATAGAAAAGCACCCTTAGTCAGTCAGGTGACTAAACCTGATTCCACATTATAAATATTTTTGGCACCATGTCAGACATGTACACTGATAAGACACACCCCATGTCAGTCTGCACTCACTCCTCTCTGTGATGAAGCTCTGAGATGTTCAGTGGACCTTTACACTCTTCATGAATCGCATCACAGATAAATCCTGTCCTTTCATCAGAACTGTATTCCTCCATTCCTAAATTGACCTGTAATTAGCATAAAAATCCTGTGAAGCTACCGTAAGAGCGAGCTCCTGCAGACCATCTTCTGATTCAGAGAGCATTCTTCTACGAAACTGAAGCATGACGTATCACATTATTTATATTAACCACAATTTATTTTATATTTTATTCCGTGTGCAATATAAATCCATCATCATATTTTCTATTTCCTGTGTAGTTCGAATGTTCTATTCAAACTACACCAATGTTGGTGGGAGATTAGGATTTAAGGAACTGCTCCTATAGGTTTGCCTGAGTCACAATCATCTTGCTGACAAGCAGCTGGTCTCTGCATCCTCTTAAATCCTTTTTTGACAGACTTTCTGTTCTTCTGGGAGGATGCCATTCTTCAGCAGGTGATTGCAGATTCTGTTGGTGAGGGGGGGCTGTGAAGACCTTGTATGTGGTAGACAGGAAAGTGATTGGGTCAGTAGTTCTTTGGCTCCATTGTATCCTTGCCTTTTGTAAGAAGGAACATGATTGCAGATGTTAACCACTTGGGGTTGCTGCCTGGCTCCTGGATGACATGATTTAAGGCCCTGGCTAGTTTTTCATCCAAGGTGCATAGATGCTTAACCCAGAAATTCTGAAGTTTATCTGACGTTTTTCAGTTGTGTGTCCAGTTAGTCTGTGCCTGTGCACTTCTTCCTCCTGCTGGATCCAAGTAGCTTTGGTGTTGTGGGTGATGCCATCTTCCAGGATTCCTTCAGGTATTCAACTCATGCCTGAGAAGGTGGCTCCTTGAGGGCACCTTTCTGGTCATTTGGTTGACAGTAGAACTTCTCTGTGTCTTCATAGAAGAGCGCTGATGGTAGTGCTTGCTCTGCTTTGTGAACCTTCTCATTCACTGGGCTCTGGCCTGAAGCTTCGTCTTGATCAGTTACTCAAGCTTGGTGGTGTTTTTTCTGCCTGCCTAATAATTGCAGTAGATGCTTCTGACCTTGGTGTGTACTTGTTTAGTTGTGACTTCCTTCATCAATTCCTCAAGTATGGAGAGGTCCTTCTGATGTTGTCTATCTTTCATCAAACCTGTTCTTCCATGCTGGTCCTTCTTTTGGTTTTGTGACTCTCTCTTTGATTTCTCCGATGACCGCTGTGGTTGCATACATCAATTCGCTGATGTCTGTGAGGTTTAGGTGGTCATCCTTGATCATCCCACAGAGAGCCTGATTCACAGCTTTGATACTCTTTTAAGCTGCTGTGTAGCTCATTCAGCCTCTTATGGTTTTTGAGGCCAAAGGAATGGATTTCAAGAAGTTTGGCAGCAATCCACACCTCCATGTTTCTAGCTACTTCAGTCTCAGTATCCTCCTCAGTCGTTGGGAGATTCTCAGTATCAGTAACTGATATTTCAAGGATGGTATCTGGAGTGGTTTAGCAGTCTGGTGACATTGACAATGTGCTGTTCTGCATCCAGATATCCTCCAAGATCTTCTTGAGCTTGCTGTGTGTGAGCTTTTTTGTTTATAATCCATCTCCTGGTGTTCTCTAGAGTGTTTACATTGATGGCCAGGAAGATATTAGGGTTCCGTCTATGCCAGATTGTATATGTGCCCTTGATTACTCCACCATCTATGTTATACTTGGTGTAGTAAAAGAACCACATGACATCCTTGTAGTGTTCCATCGTCCACTGGCTTCTAGTCTTAGAGCTGGTTCTTGGGCTGTTGTTGCAGCCTCGGGTAGGCCATCGTGAGTATTGGAATCAGTCTGGTAGCTATCTAAGGTTTTGCTTGAAGAAATTACTGAAACAATAGCCAATTTTTCAATCCCAGCTTGTTTGATGTTCACTGCAGGAAGCACTCTTTATGAATTTACAGGACGAGCGATGTGGCATGTATTTATTTTCTCCGTATTTATGTTCCGTGTTATCATATATGTTTTGTTGCCCTATGCTCTGTAAGCCACCAGCTGTGTCTCCCTTATTATTATTATTATTATTATTATTATTATTAGATGCCATATTTTATTCCTCATTATATTTGCAATGTAAGTGTGAAATGTTTGTGAGAAAGCTGTGGTTTTGTGTAGGTCGTGTTTTTAGCTCTTATAATCCCAACAGTGATTTGTTTTACAGAAGTGGATGAGATCTTTGTTCTCTGTTCTCTCTCATGCTGAGTCGCTCATGCTCATTTTTAATTTCCATCTGTTTCTAATTGAAATGTGGAACAAATTCACCGGCAAATCTCATGTGGACTGATATGATCTGCTTCTCTTCTCTGATGTTTGTTAAAAAGTGGTCAGAGACGCGTCCTGCTGCACACTCATTATTTATTTTATTTTTTTAATCTGATGCCCCACTGAGCTATTACACTATGAGCCATGTCTTTTTGTTCTAATAGAGCAGTGAATTGTCTTTTTTTTTCACATGGACCTGCTGTTTCGCATTTCAGACTATAGACTAGAACTGAGTGTGTGACAAAGTGTGTGTTCAAAATGTAAAAAAAAAAAAAACAGCACCATTATAAAGTCAGGTCCATAAGTATTTGGACAGTGACACAATTTTGGTATCTCTGATAGGTCTGTTTTGTTTTTTCAGCCTAATGATGGCCTCCTTCACCTGCATCAACACCTCTTTGGACCACATATCGAGAGTTCCCATGAACAGCTAGCAAATGCAAATTCAACACTTGGAATGAACTCCAGACCTTTTATCTCTTTAATCTGTCAAGAAATAACAAGGAAACAGGCCACACCTGGCCATGAAACTGCTTATCAGTCAATTGTCCAATTACTTTTGAGCCTGTGTAAATGCAGGGACTCTGTAACAAATGTCTGTAATTCTTAAATGCAATAGTTTTGTTCTTCTTGGAATCCTTCCCAGGTTTTATCCCTCCCAAACGAGGACATATAAATTATACAGGAACTAATTTCATGACCTTTTGACCCTGTGATGTCACTCGTTCACATCCTATAATGTTCCACCGCCATGCAACACAGATTAAAGCCTGTGTTTTGTTGTGTCAGTGTTTAATGGCCACTCGCACACTGTTAATGTAAAACAGAACAAGAACAAGTGCAGAACAAGTCGGAGAGGAGACACGGTTCCAGCAGCAGGTTGTGATCTCCATGCTGGAGAAATAAATGAGTGAAAAAAATCAAAGTAATGAGAAAACAACATGCATGTGTGTGTGTGTGTGTGTGTGTGTGTGTGTGTGTGTGTGTGTGTGTGTGTGTGTGTGTGTGTGTGTGTGTGTGTGTGTGTAAGAGAGCCTCTGAGACTGTTTAGTCCTGTAATGACTTTATTTTTTTTCCCATCGGAGAAGAGAAACGGCTCGGCCGGTCCACAGCGGAGGAGTTTAATGAGCTCAGAACTCTAATCACATTCTGTATCTTCATGCTCACATGTAAACAAAAGCATTGTTAGCAGCGGTAACAGGCTGTTCTGTCGTTTATTTCAGCGCTGTGCATTGTGGGTAATGACACCAAGATTCTAGAGTGCAAAATATCAGTTTAATTACAAAAGGACATAGAAGCAATATTTAACCGAGTGCAAAAGGAACATAAATCATATTTACCTCCTCGTTAAAGGAGTGTGTGTGTGTGTGTGTGTGTGTGTGTGTGTGTGTGTGTGTGTGTGTGTGAGACCTGAAATTTGACATTTACTGACTATTAAAACAAAGCAGATTTCATTATTTTATAAACCAGAGACGTAAATGTTCCATAATTAGAGCTATATTTAAATTTCCTACAGAAAACCGACAGGAACTGAAAGTGATGCAAAGAGAAAGAATGAAAAAAAAAAGAATGTGATGGAGGGAAAGAGAAGAACAAAAGAGAAATAGAAAGAGAGAAAAGAAAAAAGAGATGAATAAATGACAGAAAGAAAGAAAAAAACTAAATAAATGATAAAATATAGACAGACAGACAGATAGAAGTATAAATAAGCATGCTATATTACAGCTAAAACATCTTACTTATACTTCTGAACAATTTCCAAAACACTAAAACATATTAAAAACAATTTTCCTATTTAAAAATTTTAAATCTGACCTTTTTTTTTTTTTTTTTTTTTTTTTTTTAATTTTCCTTTCCTTCTTCATCTGAAAGATTCTTGTACTGAGGTATAAATCATCTGAGTTTCTTATCACTGAACTAATCCCACTAAATCTCAGCGAGCTGCTCTGTATTCTATATTAAACAGAATTTCTGTGGATAAAAAACAATTCCCTTCCATGTGATAACAGTCGAAATGAGCACAATAAAAATAATATTTCACATTTTTACTTAGTGCTGTGAAAAACAAAGGGATGTGTGTGATGAAGGAGAATCAGAGATGTTAATCTTCAAGCTTCTGTAACTGATGATGTGAGATTAATGAAGGAGAATCAAAGCAGGATAATAATAATAATAATAATAATAATAATAATAATAATAATAATAATAATAATAATAATAATAGACTATTGGAGACAAGTAGAATGAATAGACATTACAACAACACAAAGGTCCAGAGACACGACCAGGACGTGAAAATAAATGTCACAGTAAGGGTGCAGCTAAAACCACAGTGACATTTATTTATTTATTTATTCTAGTTAATGTGTAGTTATATACAATAAACACAGGAAATCCAAGGAAACAGGAGATGAGGTCCAGATGCTGAGATTCAGACGCTGAGATTCAGACGCTGAGATTCAGACAGTGAGATTCAGACGCTGAGATTCAGACGCTGAGATTCAGACAGTGAGATTCAGACAGTGAGATTCAGACAGTGAGATTCAGACAGTGAGATTCAGACGCTGAGATTCAGACGCTGAGATTCAGACAGTGAGATTCAGACAGTGAGATTCAGACGCTGAGATTCAGACGCTGAGATTCAGACGCTGAGATTCAGACAGTGAGATTCAGACAGTGAGATTCAGACAATGAGATTCAGACGCTGAGATTCAGACAATGAGATTCAGACAGTGAGATTCAGACAGTGAGATTCAGACAATGAGATTCAGACAGTGAGATTCAGACAATGAGATTCAGACAATGAGATTCAGACGCTGAGATTCAGACAGTGAGATTCAGACGCTGAGATTCAGACAGTGAGATTCAGACAGTGAGATTCAGACAGTGAGATTCAGACGCTGAGATTCAGACAGTGAGATTCAGACGCTGAGATTCAGACAGTGAGATTCAGACAGTGAGATTCAGACAGTGAGATTCAGACGCATGAGATTCAGACAGTGAGATTCAGACGCTGAGATTCAGACAGTGAGATTCAGACGCTGAGATTCAGACAGTGAGATTCAGACAGTGAGATTCAGACAATGAGATTCAGACAGTGAGATTCAGACAGTGAGATTCAGACAGTGAGATTCAGACAGTGAGATTCAGACAGTGAGATTCAGACGCTGAGATTCAGACGCTGAGATTCAGACGCTGAGATTCAGACGGTGAGATTCAGACGCTGAGATTCAGACAGTGAGATTCAGACGCTGAGATTCAGACAGTGAGATTCAGACGCTGAGATTCAGACGTTGAGATTCAGACAGTGAGATTCAGACAGTGAGATTCAGACAGTGAGATTCAGACGCTGAGATTCAGACAGTGAGATTCAGACGCTGAGATTCAGACAGTGAGATTCAGACAGTGAGATTCAGACGCTGAGATTCAGACGGTGAGATTCAGACGGTGAGATTCAGACGGTGAGATTCAGACGGTGAGATTCAGACAGTGAGATTCAGACAGTGAGATTCAGACAGTGAGATTCAGACGGTGAGATTCAGACGGTGAGATTCAGACAGTGAGATTCAGACAGTGAGATACAGATGATGAGTTTCTCAGTGATTTGGCCTCAGTGCCATTTAACACCACGTCTTTTACTCAGAGGGCCGTGTTCAGATGTGCCCATTTACTCTGCTAAAATATTCGCCCTGTCTTTCCTCTCCGTCGCACTGAGTGGTACAGGGGGACAGATTATTACCCCTCAGTGAGCAGCTCAGCAGGAGACTGAGAGAGATATGCTGCTGTAATTGTCATTGCTCGGGGAGAAGCTCATTTAGCCGACACTCAGACCTCGACATGGCCTAATCGACACGCTGTATGGATTCTTTCTGTTTCACGGATATTGATATGTGATTGTAGCAGGCTTGTGTTTCCACTGAATTGAGATCGTAATAAATCAAACTGCCCTTCACTCATCTCATACAGTCTGTGTGTACAGCACACACTAACCTCATTATTCTCTATCATTACTGTAATTCATCACTTCATCTTAGCTAAATGTTTTGATTTGAAAATCCATTGCAATGCAAAATAAAGATTTGATATTAGCAGAGCGTTAAAATTGAAAACCTTAATCTGCTCCACACACATTTATTCCACAAACACATATTCTGATTAAACTTTAGCTAAAATATTTGCATTTCCTGTCATTTAGAAATATAATATAATACAACGTCACATTTGAGCATTCAGTTCTTTATTCTGCAGCACAAAATATAATGTATTTTAGAGTTGTTTATCCCACGCTGCTCCTGAGTTCTGGATTGTGATTGGTCAGAAGGTGTTGATTAGTTTTCTATAACAGCAGCTCTGACAGTAGAGCAGCTGAACATCACAGCTTTATATTAATGCTCTCGTTCTAATACGGTATCGTGTCTATAGTAACGGCTCATTCACAGGGGCGTGTCCAGCGGATGCTCCACATAAAGGGATTAAAAATGTGTGTAATCGTTGATCTGTAAGGAGACGTTTATGTAACATTTATGGAAGGAGTCTCCAGTGTCAGAGCTTTGTAACAGTCAGAGGTAAAGCTGTAACTTTAAGTTTTCCCACATCTTCAGGATAGAGGAGTTTACGCTTCTTCACGGTTTCTTGGTAACATGACAAGCTGCATTTTTGTTTTTTTGTCTTATTAACTTCAAGAGAGAGAATAAAGAGAGATTGTTTAGTGCTTATATAGAACATCCTGCATGATTTAATGTGTAAATAAAACACAGATTAATAACTAATCATATATATATATAATATCTTCTGCCTCTGTTTGTGGTGACATTGTGACATTGTGTGGTGATGGTTGGAGAGGACAGAAATCTGTAGAAGCTCCTGGAAGAGCTGGACATTCTGCCTAAAGGAGATCCACTTCATACTGAAAAGAGCCCCTTTAATCCAATCAATACAGTCTGCTAATCTCAGCCCAGGCTGTAAAGATTTCCTCTTCACCAGTGTCATTAACATGAAGCCAGCTGGAGGACGAGGTCTGATCTGAGGCACCACGCTGCCGTGACCAGCCTGTAATCCGTCCAATTTGTAGTGGACTGTAAATGGAGTAAAAAAGGATGGGTGTGTGTACAGAGATGCTGCTGAGGCTTCATTACTCACTTTTGCTTTACTGAGGCTGCTCAGGAGGTCCTGAGGTCACAGCACGTCCCTGAGAGGACGCTTCACATCTCTGCTTCAGAGGAAGAGCAATCGATCTGTATACGGCCGAGCAACGCGGTGCTGTGTACGACATCAGAATGAAAACAACATCTGCATTCACTCTGCGTTTCATCATGCTGCAGAGGACAGAGAACAGTCAAGATCTTGCACCTGGTAGGTGTTTTAACCCCGACACTGCAATGAAAAAAAATTGAAAAACGTCTGAACTGCAGAAGAACTACCCAGAACTGCACTGTTATATAAGCCTAAACGAGAGAAGAGGATGGAGGTGCAGTATAAACCCAACATGTGGCACATGTTCTGGATGCAGAGTGAAGTGGGAAGGTGCACAAATTACCTCTGGTTACCTGCAAGAAGAATCAATAAGGTCAAAAACCAAAAGTTCAGAGTCAAACCACTAATGGTACAAGTGTGTGAATCAAAATTATTTTTATTTTATTTTTATACTACACTCTTAACAACCTTTAAAGTAGTGGTTCTCAAAATGGGGTTCTGGGGAAATCAATATTATTATATTTATTATTAAGCTCTTATAAATATTATCCTGTTTGACTGAAATATCGCTTGAAATAAACAAGTTTAATCATATATAAAAAATAATGTAATAAAAAATGTCAAGGATCGACAGGATAGACAAAATATTTTTGTACACATTTAGATAATGTTCATGTAATAAATCTATGAGGGGTTCTCTCTGTCATTTTCCTCATTCATCAGTTCCTCAAAGTACTCCTTCCATCTTTCCCTCACCCTCCTGTCACCTGTCAACACATTTCCATCTCTATCTTTAATCGCTCTAACCTGCTGCACATCCTTACCATCTCTATCCCTCTGCCTCGCCAACCGATACAAATCCCTCTCACCTTCCTTACTATCTAACCTTGCATACATGTCCTCATAAGCTTTCTGTTTGGCCTTTGCCACCTCTATCTTAACCTCACGCTGCATCTCCCTATATTCCTGTCTACTTTCCTCCATCCTCTCACTGTCCCACTTCTTCCTAGCTAACCTCTTCCTCTGGATACTCTCCTGAACTTCCTCATTCCACCACCAAGTCTCCTTGTCTTCTTTCCTCCTTCCAGATGACACACCTAGCACCTTCCTACCTGTCTCCCTGATCACTTTGGCTGTAGTAGTCCAGTCATCTGGAAGCACCTCCTGACCACCTAAAGCCTGTCTCAACTCCTCCCTGAAAACCACACAGCACTCTTCCTTTTCCAACTTCCACCACTTTGTCTTCTGCTCTGCCTTTGCTCTCTTCATCTTCCTCACTACCAGAGTCATCTTACACACCACCATCCTATGCTGTCTAGCTACACTCTCTCCTACCACTACTTTGCAATCGCTAATCTCCATCAGATTACAGTGTCTACATAAGATATAGTCCACCTGTGTGCTCCTGCCACCACTCTTATATGTCACCCTGTGTTCCTGCCTCTTCTGAAAGTACGTGTTCACCACAGCCATCTCCATACGTTTAGCAAAGTCTACCAACCTCTGTCCTTCTGGGTTCCTTACCTGAAGACCAAACCTGCCCATCACTTCCTCATCCCCACTATTCCCTTCACCAACATGTCCATAAAAGTCTGCCCCTATCTGTAGCCCAATTTCACTAGTGCCCTGTAGGTCAATGGCACCGATGGCGGTCGTTGTTAACCCGGGCCTCAACCGATCCGGTATGGAAGTCATGTTAGTGATTCGCATATTGAATTTGGCAAAAGTTTTACGTCGGATGCCCTTCCTGACACAACCCTCTCTATTTATCCGGGCTTGGGACCGGCACAAAAAGTACACTGGTTTGTGACCTCCTGTGGCTAGATTCATGTTCTCCTGGAGTGCCGATGCTAAATTGCCCCCGACTGTATTGAATCTTGAAGAGATTTACCAAACAGTATTTACCAAATGCTTTTAGCAGAAAGGTCCAAACTGAGAGCAGAGTAAAGACGTCCTGAAGTTACTTACTTGTTGGAATAACCTTTTAAAAACGCAGCTATACTCCTGAATAATTCACATAAAAAATGAAAGTGCACTTTCCTGCTGGGATTTCTCATTACAGAAGCATATTCACAAATAAATCTTAAAGGACAAAGACAAATTAAGTTGTTTACATCAATTCACTTTGTTTTCTCCTGAGCAAACTCGAACCCTGAGGAGGAAACACACTGTAATGGCCACTCCGATTGCTCCTAATTACATTCCATATCTGTGTATGCTGGAAAGGTAACAGCGAGGCGTTGTGATCATCATGTCAGTGCATTAGTGAACCCATCAGGTGTGAAATAATAGACCTGCAGAATTACTTAACCTGGGAGGCTGAAAGTAGCAGCACACACAGGAGAAAGGTCACGTCAATAAGATGACTAACATCCCAAAGGTCAGGTGATGACCACCTTCAGCATTAGCCATATGTGCTGGAACATTCCTCCACACCGGGCCAGGTCAGGTCCTGCTTACATTCTGATTGAACTGAAACAGTTCTTCTAACACAAAACTTTAGATGATGTTTATGCCATTTTGACCTCAGAGTAAGAAGAGGAAAATATTAGAGACCAGAAGAAGATTCATATTTAGCAAGTCAGTTATGTGCTACTCCATATGCTAATCAAGGACGCTTGATTAGCATATGAGTTCTATTGGATATAACAAGATTAATACCTTCAAATCTCCATACAGACTACATCTGTACCTGATACAGTCTACACTTCTGAATTATCATCAGTCATTATGGAGCTCTGACTGAAACATGACCCCCAGTCACAGTTGTTGTTGTTGTTGTTGTTGTTGTTGCTGTTGTTAATTCACTTCTTAAGAATCCTGATATCTCCAGTTTCCTCAGGAGAAACCATAAACTCTTTAAAACGTACAGCAAGTGCTGACACTGGAGACTCCTTCCATAAATGTCAAATAAACTCCTTACAGAAGACTTCCCCATATCATATTGATGATTACAGACATTAAATGTAACTATAAATGGATAAAAAGTATGATGTGTCATTGTTTAATACATAAAAAGTTGTAATTGTTGGTAAGTTGCAGTGGTATAAGAGGAATAAAACACTCGGGGACGTGCTGTTATAGGAAACTAATCAGCTTCAGGTTGGGAACAGGACTTCACGCCGCTTCATCACACCACCCTGTTATTGATTGTTTTCCTGTAACAGCATGCCTCATCACGTTTCATCCCTTACTTAATGAATGGTTGTTGATTATTTCATTAATTTGCAGTGGTTAGCGTTGTCTCCTCACAGCTCCAGCATCCCTGCACTGATCCTGAGCTCGGGTTACTGTCTCTGAGCTTCACATGTTCCCTGTGACTGTTATTGAATGGATAATAAATAAGGTGAAGTTGAGCTGATAAGTTCTGATGCTATAAAAACACTCTGTATATTAAAGTTCTGTTCCAATCTTTTAATTTTAGCAAACCTCCTCCTACATGACACCACATGTGCACCAGACGCCATCACGAACTCAACAGCTTGATGAAATGAACATATTTTGTCGCTGCAGCTGTCTGAGCAGATTCATTATATTGATTTACAGAGTTAAAGTAGGGGGTCTTCGGCGTAATTTCTCGTCTTGTAATAGATCGGATGTTCCAGCTGAGATTTTAATTAGGATATACATCAGTACTATTACACAGATATTAATAGTTTGGCTATAATCATTGACAGCTATTTCAAATTAATTGAGAAATAATGAAGTTTCAGTGAAAACAGAACAGATTCCATTAGCTAAAAGACACAGAACACGGTACACTTTTAGCCGCTAACGCGCCCACACACCTTTATTATATTTAATATCTCGGGTATATGACTACATCAAAGTTTTTAAATATCTCCGGTGGTGTGACTAATCAGTGCTGAGGAGAGAACCCATGTGATTTTACATTCTGCTCAGCTGTACATTTCCTCCATTGTTAATCAGCTCTCAGAGTGCATTAGTCCGGCTGATATGACAGCTGTTTCACACCCCTCCGCTAAGTGGCTAGCCGTGGAGCACTATTCCATCCCTAAAGTCAAGGGAGTGTGTGTCCTAATTGCTGATGCTGTATCCTCGGCCCCTCTGAGCCATGTCGCTCTCTTTGTGGGTTACATAATCCATTAGCATAAATCAGAAGCACAGACACCGACAGGTAATGCATGAATAATTAAAGGTCACCACATTAGCGGCTGTGTGCAGGCATGAGAGCCGAGCCAACAAAGGAAATGCTAATAAAAAAAGGAGAAGAAAGAACCTCTCCAGAATTAACAGAGTTAATGTATGTGTGTGAGAGTACTCTAGCACTAATGTGCATGTCTATAGGTCTGACATAAACACACACACACACACACACACACACACACACACACACACACACACACACACACACACATGGAAATGATACAGAATAAGCTGCACTGATGCTGCTTCAGAAATGCAGGAGTTTTTGTAGGTTGATTGCAAATGGAACAAACTTTAAAGGCAGCAATGAGTCAGAGATATCTGACTAACGTACTCAGACCTGCGAAAGCTACATTACCTGATGTTTACGTTAACAAACTCTCTACATACATGTGTGCAGTCACCTTTTAAATGAGATTTACTACCTGCAACTAGTTTCCATTCATTCTTTTACACACAAATCAGAGAAAAACCTGTAACTGTAGTTTCATCTCATCCTGTCGTTTACAGCCTCTCATTAATGTGTACAGAGATGTTACGAAGAAAAAATAAATCTTGGAAGGACGTAGCAGATCTGAGAATGAAGCCAGTGCGAGTACATAACATAAATCACACAACCGATTTTCACAATTAGTAGTGCAATATTTAATTTGTGTTTAGCTAGTTAGCTACTAATGTTTCTCATTGGAATTAAAGGCCACGCCCACAAGCAACAACAGTAACCTTCGCTACACGCCCACAAGAGACAAACTACAAGCTAAATGTCACCGTCTAGTGTGACTGTAGTGTTAGACTAAAGGCATTAAAGCAATTTCATAACCGTTGAGGGATTATGGAGTGAATATTCTGTGACTACATCAACAATTTATCATCATAAATCACATCTAAACTCAAACAGCTTCCTCTCGCCTGCTGTGCTACTGGATTTCACTATTTTTCTCCAGACTGGCTGCTGCACCAGAGCTGATGAACAGGATTATGGGATACATACTGCACAGGATTATGGGATACATACTGCACAGGATTATGGGATACATACTGCACAGGATTATGGGATACATAAGACAGTAAAGGACAGAAGTATGCTGCCTTCAGGATCTCAGCACACTGCATGATATCAGACACGACCCGTGTGCTTTCCTGCATTAGCATTAGCTTGAGTTGGAGTTGGAGCGAACATCAAACTCTGTTCTCCTCAATAACTGGTTCTCCAGCTTTATATTAGAATCTTCATTTTCTGCATTTTCTTGGGTTCCATCAGCATTAGACGGTTTGATGGAGGGTATCTACAGTCAGGGAGAGAAGGAACCTGGGACATACAGTACTGTACAAAGGTTTTAGCACCCTATTTTTTTTAGTACAGACTTTGTTATAGATGTTTTATTTTATGACGTCTACATGATCAAGTCAGTACAAAAACATTTTCGATTCCCAAACATTAGTTTTCTAGCACAAAATGAAATGTTACAGAAAAATGTTTGTATGTCATTAAAGAAAGCAGCGTATTACAGTAAGAGACACTTTTCAGACAGTAAACACAATGAAGGCTGCTGGGTTTCACTGCAGAAATAAGAAGCGAGTGCGAAAGTCAAAGTGTCCAGAAGATGCTCAATAAAACTTACCAGCTCATTTCCTTATAAAACTGCACACATTGTACCGGAGACTACTATTTATTTTTATTTTTTTGTCACACCAAATATTGACTTTGTTTCATTTACTACTGTTTACTGCTCTTTACTGTATTTTTTAAATGTAGAAACATTTAATTTCATTATTTTGAAGGCGTCTCTGCTCCACAGCATTTCTTTGCATGTGTCTAAAACTTTTGCACAGAACTGTATATTGAAGTGTTCTTGCAGTAGTGTTCTATTAGTGTCCTGTTACTGAGTCTTCTCATCCTAAATGATGCTTTCAAGGTAAGTTGTATCCTACACTGACACTCAGACCACACCCACCCACACCCACAGACATTCTGACTCCTCCCAAATACTCCTGTAGAAACTCTGATCACACCCAAGCTTGAACTAGTCTTGTTCTATTGGCATAATTTTGTTAATTGTATGTATTTACATCTAGGAAGAAGCAACATTATCTGCTAATAGAATTAAACAAATAAAGCTTGGAATAAGTAAAAACATCTAAAACAAGCTAAATAATATTATATCTGATTTATAATAATCAAATAAACATTCACCCCATATTTAAGATATTGTCACTTGCTAAGAAATAATTGTTGCGGTGTAGGCTCCTTACTTAAGCTATAAATAGCGAGGGTGAGATTATGACATATTTATGTACTTACACTTTTTTTTTCTTCCAGATGTGTGACAGTTTCCTTTTAATTATGTATTAATTAAGGAAGAGTGAGTCATCCAGTCCAAAGTGCCGTGTCGTCTCAAATACCCGTGTGACGAGGAGGAGGGAGTGGCCAGGCTGTGAGGATGGACACCAGTGTAACAAACTGTAAAGTCGGGCAAGGAGGAGGCGGCTGAACATAAACTTTAATAATATACGGAACATTAAACCAAAACAGAAACACAACGAAACACAAAGTGCACATGCGTCTCTCTCTCTCTCTCTCTCTCTCTCTCTCTCCAGCGCTTACAGCCACTCCTTTATCTCTCTCTCCCACTGATTAGACAGTGGCCTGGCCACGCCCTCCTCCTCGTCACAACCTGATTTTACCTGAAATGTTCTTGGCTGAATTTAGGCATTAAGTTGATGAGGGTGTGATGTGCATCTGTGTGCTAGTGGGGATTTATTTCTGGTGTCAGGCTTCATAGCAGCTCAGTTACACTGAAAAGACTGACATGTTTTAAGGGCTGAGTATAAATTTACATTCTAAATCTACTTTATAATAATTGAAAATTTACTCGCAATAACACAGTGGTATAAACTAAATTTCACTGTGACGTCTTTATCTCTACTGAATGATGGGAAGATGCTTCGACTTCCTCTTACTAAAGCTGATGTGCTATTATTAGACATTTCAGCATGGCCTGGGTTACTGAAAGCCTTTATAAACATTTCCCTGGATGAAGTCGAGTCAGAGCCGGGAAGGTGAGTCAGAGCCGACTGGCGGGTTCTAATGGAGTGTCCAGCCGTACTCAGGGGGACGAGTGGGATTTGGAGAAAGTGCGCTAACAGTACTCTCAGCACCAGTCGTGGCAGCTCCACTCAGGCATTAATTACACTGGAAGGGAATTTATTTTGACTGACAGTCCCCTGGAGATGGAGACATGTGAGCAGGCTGAAGAAACAGGTCAACACTGACAGCTACTTCAGGTGATGCTGAATAAGACAGAGAGAAAATCTGGTCTTTGCCGCTTCTAAGATTGGAAGCACAATGACAGGAATCCAGTCGGTCACCTGAGCTCAGGGATCAGTATGAATAATCAACTAACAAATCTCAGTATTACAGTCTGACGTAACGCAGACATTTTTTAAATAATGAGATGAAAGACCATGAAATTGGTAACGTGTGTTTTTGGCTTGGATGCATTTGGAAGATGAAATGCATCACTCTGAATCAGTAACACCTCATGATATCAGTTATGAGGTTAAAATATAACAGCTATCGATATCTCGATAATGAAATGATTAGAGTTGAGCGATGCTTTTTGTTTCATGCTATAAAAACCAAACACACAGAAAAGCTGTAACTTTTAAATTCAAATGAAAAACACTAAATTTTACACTTCTGTCATCTGTCCTTTTGTGTAATGTGTACTCCGATTGGACAATGTGTGTGTTCAGTCAATGATCATAGATAGAGTTAAAAATATGGGCATAAATGGAGATCAGATCTAGGGGGCGTGTCCTTCTGTGCAATCACCTGACATGCCTGTCACTGATTGGCTGCATGAAATATAAAATAATTTGCTGTAAGACATTTAAAAGCAAATAATCTGATGTGGAGCTAAAAATAAAACCTTGTACTGATGTGTGTTTATAGGGGGCGTGGCTGCTCCTGTTCTGTCTGTAAGTCACAACAGCTTTACAGAAAAACATCAACAATAAAATAAAGACAACGTTCTCCTCAGAACAGAGAGTGAAAACATATGCTGGTGAAAAATATACGTCACATTTATTTCAGCGTTCACCATGACATCACAGATTCTTGGATTCTTTCTGTTTGTCTAATGATGCGTTTGGGCACTACAGGTAAAACCCCGCCCTCTAGCCTACCTTGACCACACCCACACAGACCCTCAGCAGCCTTGCATGTGCATCAGAAACTGACAAAAACACACAACATAAAAAACCCTCTGACACACACACACACACACACACACACACACACACACACACACACACACACACACACACACACCACTTTTAAGTTAACATGATGTACAAAAAGGAAGTCTGGAAAGACTCTGCACTATAAAAACATTTCACTGTTGTTGTTTTTGTTTGTTTTTTCTTTTCTTCTACTTCTTGTCCTCCATCTTGCTGTTTTTCTTAATGTGTGAATAAGAAACAATGCACTTATCTAAGCTGAGTTTAATGGCTTCACTTGTTTAGGCAGCCATGGGTTAAAGGGATGGAGACGTGTCAGATGAAGAGTCTCAGTCCTCAGTGTTCCCGGCTCTCAGTGAAGGCTGGATTTGATAAAAGTTCAGCAGTTTGTGTAATATAAGGATGTTCTATGCACAATGCACGATACTACACTGATAATGAGAAGAAAAACTGCAACAGAAATCAGTAGCAAAAAAAAATGGATGGATTCCTGGTTGAATAAAGAAGCACTTGCACTTGGCCAACCCCTACATCCTGGAGATGGTTCAGGCCAACACGGCAGTCTGTGTGGTGTAGGGAGAGTCCATTCCTTCCACACAGGGGGCAGAGTTACATGGTGAAGCTGCCTCACCACGGGGCAGAAGGCACCATCAGGACCGTCAGGAGAAGAAGAGTCCATGCGAAGCCTGGCGGCAGATTATGTACAGAACGCTGGTGACTCTTCGCCCTCACACCTACAGAACAACAGAGAGATCACTGAAATACTCACATCCCCATGTGTTTATATTTTTATCCTGCTCTTTATATGACCATTATGGATTGTAACGGCTGAGGTTTGCAAAAAGTTAAACTCCAAAAACTATTTGCAAGTTGGCAAATAAAGTCTTTTTTCCCCCTCAAAGGCTCGTTAAGTCTGTTGTCCATGTACACTTTAAATTTATCCTGTCACATTAGCTGTAATTGGTTTTTCTGCCGTGTAGGTGTGGGTGGAGGAAAGCTAATTAAAGAGACATTAAGCTGAAGTACAGCTGTGGCTTTACTAACTCAATTAACCTTCACGTTTTCTTCACTGTCCACAAATGGAGGTGCTGTTGACCCACGTCTCTCCTTTAGCACTATAACTCTGCATGATTTATTTTAAATTATATGACAGCAGTGTTGAGTTCTGGATTGTGATTGGTCAGAAGGTGTTGATTAGTTTCCTATAACGGCAGCTCTGACAGTAGTGGAGCTGCACATCACAGCTTTATATTAATGCTCTCGTTCTGATACGTTATTGTTATTACGCAATCGTAATTGATGTGGTGAAGTTTTCTGTAAGGAGATGTTTATGTAACATTTATGGAAGGAGTCTCCAGTGTCAGGGCTTTGTAACAGTCAGAGGTGAAGCTGTAACTTTAAGTTTTCCGACATCTTCAGGACAGAGGAGTTTACGCTTCTTTGCGGTTTCTCTGTAACACGACAAGCTGTGATTTGTTTGTCTTATTAACTTGAAGAGAGAGAATAAAGAGAGAGAATAAAGAGAGAGAATAAAGAAAGAGAATAAAGAGAGGGAATAGAGAGAGGGAATAAAGAGAGAGGGAATAGAGAGAGAGAATAAAGAGAGGGAATAAAGAGAGGGAATAAAGAGAGGGAATAAAGAGAGAGAATAAAGAGAGGGCTGGTGAGGGAATGACTGTTTATAGCTGCTATAATGTAAGTGATAACAGGAACTAACTTGTTTCACCGACATTCCACAACATCAAATGTAACTGTTAATTGATTAAGACGCATCACACCACCCCATCACTCAGTATTTTACCATGGCAGCAACACACACAGTGTTTATTAGTTACTTATCCAATGCAGCTGATCTTCTTTTCAGATATTAGCCACGTAAACAAATATTTATGGAAACTGACACTACACCACTTTTCACTCTTGTTCAGTAATGAGAAGTTAAGGTGGGTAGAGGTCATGTGATGCAGTGTTTAGGGATGAGGACAAGCACCTGAGGAAGTGAGCACTCTGATTTGAGAGCTGGCTGCTCCCTCGCCTCCTTCACTGATGGCACACACTTCAATAATATAAGTTCCTCCTTCTGGTAGCGTGAGGACTGCAGCCGTGTTCGGGGTTCTCATGACCTGACTGTGACCACGCCCCTCCTGACGTAATAATACCTGAAAAAATAAATCAAAGTTAATAACAAACACCACCATACACAAATATGTATGTCTGTGTGTGTGTGTGTGTGTGTGTGTGTGTGTGTGTGTGTGTGTGTGTGTGCATGTGCGTGTGTGTGTGTGTGTGTGTAGGCACCCTATTGTGTGTGTGTGTGTGTGTGTGTGTGTGTGTGAATCACACCCTATAGCCTATAACATCCGACTCATTGTCCAGAGCCTTCACTGGGTCCCAGGATAAGGAGACATTATTCCCCTCCTGAATCCACATCACATTGGCTGGTGGATGGCTAGGAGCTGGAGATAGAAAGACACAGAGAGACCTGACTTGAGGGAAAAACCTTAATTTGTACAATAATTTTCCTTAAAAACACAAATATTATCTATAAAAACATTTGCTTTTGGAAAGAGTGCTTCTGTTAAAAGAGTAAGAGTAGTGACTTCTTTAAACAGCACATAAAACCTCACCCTGCACCCAAACCTTACAGAAGTCCTGAAGTTCTGAGTCTGGCCTTCAGTAAGGTTTTAGCATCGGTTGTGGGTTCAGTGTTTCACTGCCTTTCATTTTGTTTTTTTTTGTTTGAGCCAGGTAGCTAGTTTGGCCTGGCCTATTGAGCACACTGATCATTTCTTTCTGCGCAACTGAATATTTAGGACCAAGAAATGAACAGGTTCTCTGTCAGTAGTTGACCAAACGTCGCTACCCAGGCTCCCAGTGTATTAAACATGACTGGTGGTCTGTCACAACTTGAAAACAGTGGCCTAGCGTTTCCTCTCTATCACAGAAAGGGCATGTTGTAGCTGTGGTGGAGTCGATACGCTCTACGTCCCCATGCACAACCCTCCACTGTAGATCATCTGTGTGCTTCTCTATAGGGGGCTTGTACAGGGACATCCAGCAGCACCGTGAGGAAGAACCTACAAGTCCAAGCCCCTCGACTCCTTCACACCAGCCAGAGAGTTTTGAGGGGCGACTTTCACACTGACCACATACAAGGGTTTTTTTAGAGGCATTTTCAATGTCCGTCAGCTGTGGTGTCCTAAAAGACAGTAGTGTATTGTTCTGTCTTCTTCCCGCTGCTCAACTGTGGCAGAAATGGAGAGGGAGGGGAAGCATTGCGGGTCTCCACCAGATCCCCGTTCTAGAGCCACCTGAAACTCTCTCGGCATCTATGTAAGTTCTCACTCAACCTTGAGTATAATGCAAGCATCAGAATATAAAAGTTTAATCCATAATAAAACAACAAAACAAAAACCTTGTACCATCTCAAAAGCATCTAGTGTATTAAAAAGTTATGTGTGATCTTCTCTGTCAAAATCTTTTTCTTGGTCTATAGATAAAAAACCCAGATCGCGTGAGTAGATTTTAAACAGTTCAAGAAAAACATTTTCCATTGTCGTGTGTCCAGGCACAGTATTTATCAACGTGTTCTTTCAGTCTATTTGACAGACATTTTGATAGGATTTTGTAGTCGATACATAAAAGTGCCACAGGCCTCCATTTTTTAAAGACACCTAAGTCACTTTTTTTCTGAAGGAGAGATAAAACCACCCGTGTGGATTTACTGGTGGGTAATTTTCAATTATTTATAAACCATTCAAAAAACCTCATACAGGTCTGTTCCCAATGTTTGCCAGAAATGTTTGTAAAATTCAGTCGGGAGTCCATCAATGCCTGGTGCTCACCCAGTGGATAACTGCTGTACCGCAATGGCTAGTCCTCGGAGTTTGATGTCCAAGTCCAATGTTTCTTTTTGTGCTTTTCTCAGGTTTGATAGATCCTTCACTAGCTCCTCTCTGCATTGTGGGTCAGTGCATGGCACAGTTCCTTATAAAAGTTCAATGCGATCTTTCTCATTTCTGCTGGCGTTGTGGTTGTAGTTTCACCAGAGTGCTTTAGGTACAGTGCCTTATTTTGAGGTCTGGTTCTCTGTTCTAGGCTGACTTGGCCATTCCAAAACATTAACGTGTGTTTAGGGTCGTTGTCTCGCTGCATGACCCACTTTCTCTTGAGATTCAGATCACGGACAGATGTCCTGACATTTTCCTTTAGAATCCGCTGGTATAATTCAGAATTCATTGTTTCATCAATGACGGCCCAGTTGTCCTGGTCCAGATGCAGCAAAACAGGCCCAAACCATCATACTACCACCACCATGTTTCACAGATGGGATAAGGTTCTTATTCTGGAATGCAGTGTTTTCCTTTCTCCAAACATAACGCTTCTCATTTAAACTAAAAAGTTCAATTTTGGTCTCATCCATCCACAAAACATTTTCCCAACAGCCTTCTGGCTTGTCCACATGATCTTTAGCAAACTGCAGAAGGGCAGCAGTGTTATTTTTGGAGAGCAGCGGTTTTCTCCTTGCAACCCTGCCATGCACACCATTGTTGTTCAGTGTTCTCCTGATGGTGGACTCATGAACATTAACATTAATTAAACATTAAAGAAGTTCCCCTGGGTTCCTTTGTGACCTCACAGACTATTACACGTCTTGCTCTTGGAGTGATCTGTGTTGGTCTCCACTCCTGGGGTCTTGAATTTCCTCCATTTATACACAATCTGTCTGACTGTGGATCGGTGGAGTCCAAACTCTTTAGAGATGGTTTTGTGACCTTTTCCAGCTTGATGAGCTTCAACAACTCTTTTTCTGAGGTCCTCAGAAATCTCCTTTGTTTGTGTCATGATACACTTCCACAAACACATGTTGTGAAGATCAGACTCAGATAGATCCCTGTTCTTTAAATAAAACAGGGCGCTCACTCGCACCTGATCGTCGTCCCATGGATTGAAAACACCTGACTCTACTTTCACCTTCAAATTAACTGCTAATCCTAGAGGTTCACATACTTTTGCCCTCACAGAGATGTAATATTGGATCATTTTCCTTCATAAATAAATGACCGAGTATAATATTTTTGTCTCATTTGTTTAATTTGTTTAATTAAAATTCTTTAAATTCTTTGTTCCTATCAATTTTTTTGGTATAAAATCTGTCTAGTCTTTCAGCACTAGTTCTTGTTTCAGTTGTTTTTAGCCACGTGTATTGCTTTACACTCAGGTTCTTTTCTCTCCAGGGATCCACATGCCTTAATAACTCTGTCTAATACAGTGAGGTTCTTCTGCGTTCCTGTCTACTGTAAAGTGTGTAGTGGAGTTCCAGTCTCCACCCATTACTATAGTGAGGTTACTGTCATGTTGTGTCAGTACATTTCTTAATTTATAAAATATTTTCACTCGCTTATATTTGAGGCATAAACATTTACAAATAAAAAAACCTGTTCCTCTGATTTCTGCTTGTACCATTGAAACTCTACCCTGCTCTAGCTCAATACTCTGTGAGAGAGTATAACCTTAACCTTTCTGAAAATAAAATTGCTACTCCAGCACTAAAATTAGTCCCATGACTAAGACTAGGTCTTCCCACCACATCCCCCATTCTGTCTCGTTTTCTTTGTTGCTATGTGTTTCCTATAAAAAGACATCAATGTTTTATGTTTAATAAATTCCTGTCCCTGCCCCCATTAACAGTAAAAGTTCCCACTCTCAGCTTCTCCATAAGATGGAATAAGAAGAGGAAAGATGGAACAGATGAGGACAGCTGTACAGAGAACAGAGAAACCCATGTGATGTGACATGGCCATTTTATTATTTAGTTTTCTTTGCGTAGCTTTGTTGCCATTTTTCGCAAGGGATATCACTTTTGTAGGTGCAGATCCTCCAAAGTAGCATCTTTTTCCAGCTTTGATACTGATGTTAAAAATTAATCTGTCTGTGATGTCCACAACCTTTCCAAAAATTGTGTCTAGGAAATTATTAATCTGCTATAAAAAGTACATTGAAACAGCAGCAATGCCAGTGCTACCCCCTGCCTCCACAGCACCATGCTCCTTACCCACATCAGTAACCTCTCTACATTTCCATCATTCTTCATAAATACCTCAGCAATCTCCATAACAGTTTCACTGACCGCACCAGCTTTCTCCATGACACGTCTCCCTAGTCATTTCACTGCTCTCCTCAACCACCACAGCGTTCTCCAGAGTCATACACTACCTGTGTTTTCTGAAGCCATACCAGCCTCTCCATTATCAGTCTACCATTGTTCATCATATTAGCAGCACTCTTCATTACCACAGCAGTGTTCCCTGCATCAGACCATCATTCTCTATTGCTGCACCATTGCTCAGCCTCCATTTTCCTCCACCACATCACCACACACCACCAACTTCCTCAACTATACTGTCCTCCAGCTGTGGAGCTCAGCAGAGTCTGCTTCACGTGCAGGTTCAGGACCACTGCTTTCTCCTGCCTGTTCATCCTCAGCACTGCTCTCAGCAGCAGGAGCAGCAGGTTGAGCAGTAGCCACGCCCCCTGCACTGGCCCCGGTCTGCCTGGCGTTCTCACTTCTTCTTTTCACCCTCACACCACTCGGCCCCTGCTTCCTCACCTGTGCTTTGTGCGGGCAGATGAGCCTTTCATACCCGACGTCTCCACATTCAGCATTTCATGTTCCTGGTGCTTGCATACAGCATGTAGGAACCTTCATGTGTGATTCTGAAGGACGTCTCTAATGAGGGTTCCTTCAGAAACATCAGCACGTGCCATCTGAATGACATGACGTGCTTTGGCTCCGGGTGTTTACAGTTTAGCGGCACCGTTTTAATGCCGCTTGCTAACTTTCCGAAGCGAGGACGTCTGCTCTATGTGCTCATTAGCTATGAAAGGTGGGACGTTTGAAATCATAACTCGGCCAGTTACGGAAACTGGTAGCGAGAACGAAAAACATTTCCACTCCAATCAGATACAATCACCTCAATTTGCCTCAACACGGTGTGTGTTCTCTGTGCTCGGGTTGGTGGTGTTTGGACTACTCACGGTTTTTCTTGGTGCTGGCTCGGATGGAGGTGCTCGGTGGTCCCTGCCCAATGCTGTTGAAGCCCTTCACTGTGATGTGGTACTGCGTGTTCCCCTCCAGTCCTGAAATCAGCATGACCGTCTCATTTCCCACCGTCCTCTTTTTCTTCCCCGCCTCCTCCTGCTCCGAGTCCCTCCAGTAGTTCACCTGTTAGAAGATGAAAAAGCATTCTGAGTACCAGCTTCATTCAGAGAGAGAGAGAGAGAGAGAGAGAGAGAGAGAGAGAGAGAGAGAGAGAGAGACAGAGAGAGAGAGAGACAGACAGAGAGAGAGAGAGAGACAGAGAGAGAGAGAGAGACAGAGAGAGACATGCTGATGAGAAAAAGAAAAAAAGTCTGCTAATGTTGTCTAATATTACATCATTTAGTTTAAATAACTGTCATGCATTTTGCATGAATAGCGTAATAGCTGAGCGTGTAATATCCTGCAGCGGTGAAGGGCGATGATTCTTCTTCCTGAGGACACAATGGTGCTGTTCCCTTTTATTAGATAATCTTTCTTTATTCAGACCACACACACACACACACACACACACACACACACACACACACACACACATACAAACACATACAAGAGCAAAAAATCCTGTTAAAAATATACGCTAAATATATAAACACACAACAAAACAATTCAACCAATTTATACACATGCTGAAATGATCACTGCTCTATCTCATTCTCTCTCTCTCTCTCTGTCTGTCTGTCTGTCTGTCTGTCTGTCTCTGTCTCTCACCTCGTATCCCTGGGGTCTTCCTGGCCCAGGGCTGGGTGCTTTCCATGTGACCTTCACCTCAGAAGAGGACATGGCGGATGCTTTCACATCAGATGGTGCTTCCCGTGGCTCTGTGATTAAAGGTACAGAAGAGCTTTGTGCTGCTATTAAAAACATCCTCATACTAAATAAACAGATCAGGGTTTAAGAAGAATAACATGAAGTTAATGCTGCGTTCAAGGCTGCAACTTGTAATTCCCCACCTACAGCCGGTAAAAACCACAGAAAACGCCCCTCATATTATAATTTCAACTTGTCAACTTGAAGTATTCTTCTCATCTACCAGTTCCTTCCCCGCTGACGGAGTGACGTTAAATCCACATGGAACTGTGTAATGTTCCTCTTCTGGACTTTTAAATGAGCAGTATTGGATTTGGATCAGATCAGCATACAGACACTGCACTCGGTTAAATCTATAATGCCGAACATAATAATCACTGTTTTGAGAAGGTAATCAACAACATTAGAGTTATCACTGATGTTAGCTGGCTAGCTTGTTGCTAAGCTACTCGCTATTGTCTGCTGTTGTCGCTGTGCTTTAATTTCAGTCTAAACTGTTGCATGAATGTTTGAAGGTCATTACAGTAGAACAGAACCAGTAGCCACTCAGGCCTGTGACTATTAAAGTGCAGTTAAAGAAGATTTTTATGAGCTTTATGTGCTCTGACAGAACAAACAAAACACCATATTTTTTTCCATTTACATTGAAAATGCCGAGGTGGAAAATGACTTTATTACAACTTGCAAATTATCACCTACAAGGTACCAGGAATGCAGTATAAATCCCTGTTAGAGACGATTTACGCTGCATTCCTCAACAACGAAAATCAGAACTTTTTTTTCCCATCGCTCAGCCAGATACAATCCCAGTATAGCAATATCTGTATCTGCTGCTGAGCACTGGGTTCAGATTGTTCTAACAAGTTGGCTTCTCCATATCTTTACCTCCTTCTGCGGAGAACACGGTGACCGTTTTACTGAAGGGCCCGTCTCCTTTGTTGTTGTACACGCCCACCTTCACCTCAAATGGCGTGAGAGGAGGGAACGTCTCGTCCCTGTACTTATAGGTGGTGGAGTCTGCTGACGTCACCATCTTCTCCTTCCACGCTCGGGTCCCATTGGCACGAAACGCCACGATATAGCCAAACCCATCTCCGTTCTGGAACTCCTCAGAAACAGGCTGAAAGAAAGAAACATCCGGTAAAAAAAGAAGAAGTGGACCCTGAGGTAGTGGATTCTTTATTTGTGAAAAATGCAGAACCGTTAACATGTTCGGAACTCGCAGGCAGCGATGGAGAGACGTGACATAGACGTGAAATTGTTCTTCATGTGTGACGGATTTATCAGCGTGTCTTATTTTTGTCACAATTTGCCCAAAAATTCACTTCCTGTAGGATCGGTCCAGCTCAGATAAAAGGGTTAAACTTAAAGATTCACAGCAATTTCCACAATGTCACTTCAGTGAAGATCCACAACATGGTTCCACATTTCCTCAAAAGCTAAAGCTTTGTTTTAAACACGTTCACATCTTATTCAGGAACAAGCTGAAGCTTTGTAATAATAATATACACACACACAGCAATGAACGGTTTCAGTCTCAATGTTTTAGAGCTAAATAACATCCTTTGTTCGATGGGAACACACTAAATGGCATGGATTTGCATCAGAATGTCAGGACGTCCCCTGTGGGTTCTAGAGATTTTCAGTTGTAATGGAAGAAATCAGTTGTGAATGTCACATCACACATCAATTAAACATGCTGTAAAGCTCGGAGTGAGTAAACAGCAGGGCTGTGAGCAACGTCTGAACTACAGTCATGATGGGGATTTAAAGGGAAGATGGGAACCGGCTTTGTTTTACTGCTTTTGGAAACCATCTGTGAGGAAACATTACCCACAATGCTGTGCAGTCAAACTGGATCACAGTTTCCTACATATTTCCCAGGTTTCTCCTGTTTGATGATTTTTCCTAAACAGGTGACATGAGGAGCGTCCGCAACACCTGCTAGGCTTTTAATAGCACCAAATGCAATCTATTAAGGGAGGTAGAAATTTAATTAAAATGTGAGCTAGCAGAATTAAATCTTGGCCAAATTTAATAACTGACAAACACCTGTACTCGTGCTCGCTCTCCGCTCTGTGCTTGGCAGCGTAGCTGTCTGTCATGGTGTAATCTGCATGATTTGCACATGCTTCAGTATAATCATGGCCCCTAAATCCTGCCACCAAATGAGCCGTCATTCCACGGAGGAGTGATAGGACGGAGTGTGTGGCAGCTTCACTCTAAACTCCACTAGGACACGTTACCATGCTTGTCTAATTAACTTGCTGCAGTGTTCCTCCAAATGAATCGTCTTCCATCATCCTGACACGTTCGCCTGCTCACTTTAAAAACAGCTCTGAGAAATCAGAGAACGGAGACGAATACGTGCAGCCGAAGAGCCGAGGAGAAGCCGAGGGAAGCGAGGAGCAGAATGAAGTCCGGGGGGTGTTCCTAATGGTGTATTCTCACTGTCTGTGCACACTTTAATGAGGTGCACTTGATGGGTCTGTTTAGTCATTTATCCTCTTTAATAAGAAGTACCTCGTCACAGACAACTAATCCTGCATGATTGAAGGTCAGCTGCTGGAGTAATAAACACACCAACACATGTTCCTCTCCTCTACTATTACTGCAAAAGTCGGCTTTCATTTAAAACTTGATTCGATTTTTTCGATGTTACAGGTGCATCTCAATAAATTAGAATGTCATGGAAAAGTTCATTTATTTCAGTAATTCAACTCAAATTGTGAAACTCGTGTATTAAATAAATTCATTGCACACAGACTGAAGTAGTTTAAGTCTTTGGTTCTTTTAATTGTGATGATTTTGGCTCACATTTAACAAAAACCCACCAATTCACTATCTCAACAAATTAGAATATGGTGACATGCCAATCAGCTAATCAACTCAAAACATCTGCAAAGGTTTCCTGAGCCTTCAAAATGGTCTCTCAGTTTGGTTCACTAGGCTACACAATCATGGGGAAGACTGCTGATCTGACAGTTGTCCAGAAGACAATCATTGACACCCTTCACAAGGAGGGTAAGCCACAAACATTCATTGCCAAAGAAGCTGGCTGTTCACAGGGTGCTGTATCCAAGCATGTTAACAGAAAGTTGAGTAGAAGGAAAAAGTGTGGAAGAAAAAGATGCGCAACCAACCGAGAGAACCGCAGCCTTATGAGGATTGTCAAGCAAAATCGATTCAAGAATTTGAGTGAACTTCACAAGGAATGGACTGAGGCTGGGGTCAAGGCATCAAGAGCCACCACACACAGACGTGTCAAGGAATTTGGCTACAGTTGTCGTATTCCTCTTGTTAAGCCACTCCTGAACCACAGACAACGTCAGAGGCGTCTTACCTGGGCTAAGGAGAAGAAGAACTGGACTGTTGCCCAGTGGTCCAAAGTCCTCTTTTCAGATGAGAGCAAGTTTTGTATTTCATTTAGAAACCAAGGTCCTAGAGTCTGGAGGAAGGGTGGAGAAGCTCATAGCCCAAGTTGCTTGAAGTCCAGTGTTCAGTTTCCACAGTCTGTGATGATTTGGGGTGCAATGTCATCTGCTGGTGTTGGTCCATTGTGTTTTTTGAAAACCAAAGTCACTGCACCTGTTTACCAAGAAATTTTTGGAGCACTTCATGCTTCCTTCTGCTGACCAGCTTTTTGAAGATGGTGATTTCATTTTTCAGCAGGATTTGGCACCTGCCCACACTGCCAAAAGCACCAAAAGTTGGTTAAATGACCATGGTGTTGGTGTGCTTGACTGGCCAGCAAACTCACCAGACCTGAACACCATAGAGAATCTATGGGGTATTGTCAAGAGGAAAATGAGAAACAAGAGACCAAAAAATGCAGATGAGCTGAAGGCCACTGTCAAAGAAACCTGGGCTTCCATACCACCTCAGCAGTGCCACTGTTAGGTCGCGCGAAAAGCGCGACTTCAATTACCAGAACCCTCACTCACACACTCCACACTACATTTCCCAGCAAGCTCGGCGGCCTACAAACATGGCCGCCAGGGACTACAACACCCAAAAACACCCACACACTACCACGGTCACAATCACTTTCCTTTTAATCCCGCACACCTGTCCTCAATCTGACGAGCACTGTATTTAAGGACTTTTGTGTTACTGGTTGGGCGCGAAGTATTGTTTGTTTTTCCCAAATCTTACCTTACTGAGCAACTGAATTCTGGACTGATTCTCACGGCATTGACCTTTAAGCTAAGTACCTTGGATTCCGACTTCCTCTCAAGCCCTCTTTCTATTTACACACCTCGGTGATAATTTTACGTGCATTTGTGTCTGATTATCTGTTAGCGCTGTGTAGTTAACACACTTTACGTAGTGACCACATTTTATGTGAAGGGTGTTTATTTCTGGATGCTGTTTTTCCGTTTTTCCTTGCTGTTGTTAAGTGTGTGTTTTTCTTACTGCTAGCGCTAACGATTTTGAGAGTGTGTATAAACTTTGCCACGATATCCCGCGAAGTCTCGAAGCCTTCTAAAAAGCTTTTGTGTTACCCTGTGTCCTTTCCACATGTGTGCTGAATAAAGTGACTAAGTTTTTGACCGCAACTGTGTCCAGCCTACTTCTGGTGATATAACAGAATACTTCGCCTCTAAATGGATGCAGCGGGGAAAGTAAGGGCATGCCGCGCCATGCCACACCACGCCATGCCACGCCACGCCACATTTAAAATGCCTGCAAACAATTCAATTTTTTTCCCCCAATGGACGTTTGTTTATCCCCCCGATGAGTTTGATGGCTTTTCCACCTGGCCACAGTGCTTCTGTTTGCAGGCACAGATTTATTTCCTGAGTTTGGAGGACCCCAAGCCCGACGAGGAACAGTGGGTGAGGTTCCTCCTCTCTCGTTTGGTCGGCTCTGCTCGCCAATGGGCAGAGCTTCACCTTGCCAGTGGATCCATGAAGTTCAAAACAGTTTTGGGCTTTGTGGATCTACTGGTTCAGGTGTTCGGAAGCCCAGACTTCCAACCCGACCTCAGGACCTTTTTGGGGAAGGACCGTCTGGGCGACCGATCTAACCACTCATTCCTGGAATATTATGGGGGTAAGCGGGCTAACGTGGCGGCCTGCTCCTCAGACCCCCAAAACCAGGAGTGTTCCACCGAGGGATGCACCCGCCCGGCCGTCCTGCAGTGCCCCACCTGCAGGAACCAGGGAGTAAGGAGCAGCTTCTTCTGCTCCCAAAACTGTTTCAAGGGCAGCTGGCGGGTGCATAAGCGGCTCCACCAGCGGGCACCCTCAGAGCTCCAGCAGGAGACCCAGCAGGAGGTCTTCTCAGCGGAGCTGCAACTGGAGGTTAACCAGGCGACCTCCAGCCCCGAGCTCCAGCAGGAGACCCAACAGGAGGTCTTCTCAGCGGAGCTGCAACTGGAGGTTAACCAGGCGACCTCCAGCCCCGAGCTCCAGCCGGAGACCCAGCAGGAAGTCTCCACAGCGGAGCTGCAACTGGAGGTTAACATGGCGACCTCCAGCTCCGAGCTCCAGCCGGAGACCCAGCAGGAAGTCTCCACGACGGAGCTGCAACTGGAGGTTAACCAGGCGACCTCCAGCCCCGAGCTCCAGCAGGAGACCCAACAGGAGGTCTTCTCAGCGGAGCTGCAACTGGAGGTTAACATGGCGACCTCCAGCCCCGAGCTCCAGCCGGAGACCCAGCAGGAAGTCTCCACAGCAGAGCTGCAACTGGAGGTTAACATGGCGACCTCCAGCCCCGAGCTCCAGCCGGAGACCCAGCAGGAAGTCTCCACAGCGGAACTGCAACTGGAGGTTAACCAGGCGACCTCCAGCCCCAAGCAGCAGCCAGCGAATAAAGAGGAAACCTCTCCTGGCCTGCTCGTCTCAGAGGTTCTAGAAGAAACCTCCACTCCAAGCCCATGTCCAGATTTCACTCCTGCTTCCAATCCTGTTCTCACTCCTGCTTCCAATCCTGTTCTCAGTCCTGCTTCCAATCCTGTTCTCAGTCCTGCTTCCAATCCTGTTCTCAGTCCTGCTCCCAATCCAGTTCTCACCCTGGTTCCCAGTTCGGTTCCTACTCCGGTTCTCAATCCTATTCCTAGTCCGGTTCCTACTCCGGTTCCCAATCCTGTTCTCAGTCCTGCTCCCAATCCTGTTCTCAGTCCTGCTCCCAATCCAGTTCTCAGTCCTGCTCCCAATCCAGTTCTCGATCCTGTTCCCAGTCCGGTTCCTACTCCGGTTCTCAATCCTGCTCCCAGTCCGGTTCCCAGTCCTGCTCCCAGTCCGGTTCCCAATCCTGCTCCCAGTCTGGTTCCCAATCCTGCTCCCAGTCCGGTTCCCAATCCTGTTCCCAGTCCGGTTCCCACTCCGGTTCTCAATCCTGCTCCCAGTCCGGTTCCCAATCCTGCTCCCAGTCCGGTTCCCAATCCTGCTCCCAGTCCGGCTCCCAGTCCTGTTCTCAATCTGGTTCCAAGCCCCATTACCAATCATTTCCCAAGTCCAGTTTCTGACTTTTATGAGGGCTACATGGGTTTAATTCCGGGATGGGTGTTAGCCCTCCTCCTCATTGCAGAGGGTGTTTTCACTCCCAGCTCCACTCATAACCCAGCTCACTCCTCGGTCTCCAGCCCTGTCTCCTCCTCGGTCTCCAGCCCTGTCTCCTCCTCAGTCTCCAGCCCTGTCTCCTCCTCAGTCTCCAGCCCTGTCTCCTCCTCAGTCTCCAGCCCTGTCTCCTCCTCAGTCTCCAACCCAACTCACTCCACTATCTCCTCCTCTGTTTCCAACCCAACTCGCTCCACTATCTCCTCCTCTGTTTCCAACCCAACTCTCTCCACTATCTCCTCCTCTGTTTCCAACCCAACTCACTCCACTGGTCTCCAACCCAACTCACTCCACTGTCTCCAACCCAACTCACTTCACTGTCTCTAATCCAGGAGCTGAAGCAGGTTCCAGGTAGAGCGCCAGGTCACGCGCGGCTCGGAGATCCGGGCCCAGCACCAGGTCACGCGCAGCTCGGAGTTCCAAGCCGAGCACCAGGTCACGCGCAGCTCGGAGTTCCAGGCTGAGCACCAGGTCACGCGCAGCTCGGAGACCCAGGCCGAGCACCAGGTCACGCGCAACCCCGAGATCCAGGCCGAGCATAAGTCCTCGTCCAAGTCCTCGTCCAAGTCCTCGTCCAAGTCCTCGTCCAAGTCCTCGTCACGACACGGTCGACTCTGGCTGCGGGACATTAAATTGCACCAGCCTCGGTTCCAGGGGGGCAGATGTGCTAATCTTGCCCAGGGGTCCGGGTCCGCCAGAACGGACAAAACTTGCGGCGCGTCGGGAGCTGCGCCTTTGGGGGGGGGCTCTGTTAGGCCAACAATTCACTAAAAATGTTTTTTTATTGGTCTTATGAAGTATTCTAATTTGTTGAGATAGTGAATTGGTGGGTTTTTGTTAAATGTGAGCCAAAATCATCACAATTAAAAGAACCAAAGACTTAAACTACTTCAGTCTGTGTGCATTGAATTTATTTAATACACGAGTTTCACAATTTGAGTTGAATTACTGAAATAAATGAACTTTTCCATGACATTCTAATTTATTGAGATGCACCTGTATATTTGTGTATATTATAATGTGATAACCAACACTTTGTTATAATTTTCACACTACATTAGCTTTTGTAGCCTAACCGCTCAGTACCATACCACTAACAACACATTTGTCTCTTTAATTAGCTCTGATCTAAAAAACAAAATCACAATTTCACTGACGGCTTCAGTCAAGTTACAGCTTGAGGTAAAAGCTGTCGTTACTCTGAAACCAAATAATCTCTATTTACGCTCCACATAAATGGATTTAAAAAAAAGCGTGTGTATTCACTGATATGGTGAAGTTCTCTCTGAGTGTTTATGTAACATGTATGGAAGGAGTCTCCAGTGTCAACGCTTTGTAACAGTCAGAGGTGAAGCTGTAACTTGAAGTTTTCCGACATCTTCAGGACAGAGGAGTTTACGCTTCTTTGCGCTTTCTCTGTAACACGACAAACTGCGGGGTTTTTTGTCTAATTAACTTGAAGGGAGAGAATAAAGAGAGAGAGTAAAGAGAGAGAGTAAAGAGAGAGAATAAAGAGAGAGAATAAAGAGAGAGAATAAAGAGAGGGCTGGTGAGGGAACGACTGTTTATAGCTGCTATAACGTAAGTGACAACAGGAACTAACTTGTTTCACCGGCGTTGCACAACATTAAATGAAACTATAAACGGATAAAAAGTATGACGTGTCGCTGTTAAATAAATATAAACTGTAATTGTTGGTAAATTGCTGTGGTGTAAGAGGAATAAAACACTTGGGGATGTGCTATTATAGGAAACTAATCAACTTCAGAGTGGTAACAGTAACTCGGCTTCATCACACTCAGTATTTTACTGTAACAGCTCATCATGTCGTGTTTTATTCCTCATGTTATATATCTGTACTCTGGACTGTTCTAGTTTTAAATCGTCAAATGCGACAAACAGGTCTGAGTTCATGTTTCTGTTAGAATCTAAAGTTAATTATCTTCATGTTAAACTGTAGTGTGTTAGTTCGACTCCTAAACCAGACCGATGTGTTAATTTATTGATCTCCAGTCTGAACCCTCATCCAGCATTAATTCAGTTAACACAGAAACTGTTTTGCTAAATGACTTCCAAATGCCACAGTCTAGAAATGCCATTTAGAAATGCCACGTTTGGCCCAAATCTGCTCCTGATGGCCTGCGGAGGACGGGGTATTGTTGGAGAAGGGCTGAGGAGTGAGGGCTGAGGAGGAGAAAAAAGACAGGTGGAGAAAACCTTCTGGATGCTGAGCTCATGCTATATAAATACAACTGAATTAAACTGAAGTGGGAGTCTTATGAATTTTCATTGGGTCATTTGCACAGCATCTCATCGCAGTCCCTTACGTTTGCTCGACCCACCTCCCGTGTTGACCTCACACCGATGCACACAACATCATGGACTGATGGATTCATCATCAAAACTCTGACTGAATTCAGCACTGAAGTGACTTCATGATGGATGTGTTTGTGTAGATAACACACCCGTGTAGCACCAAGCCCTGTTCTCTGTGAGAGCTGGTCTATGGAGCAGAATGTGAGCAGTGCGTCGCTTTATTGTAATTGAACTGAGAGATTAAAATAATGATTATGGTGAACTTATGGTAATAGATTTTGAAAGGAATTATAAACACTAAGAGATGGTGCAGTATTAGAGCGTCCCTCTCCATCTGGATCGAGCTCCAGTAATCTCTCACTGAGGCACTGTTCCCTTCACATGAAGGTTATTTGGATGGTGACAGTTGTAGCCAGAGTACTTATTAACTGCAAGAACAGCCATCACTTACAGACCACATCTGTTCCTCCTCCCTGGTTAATCGCACTTTTAACTGCCCTCATTTGAGATCCTCCAGCTTTGTTCATTTTTAATGCATTAGTGTGCACGCTGAGATTCCCACTGCGATGCCCACTGCCAAAGGTGCTCTCTCAACTGAGGAACGTTTCGTCCTAATATCCTCTTAACACGGCGGGAGATTGATTAAATTTTGTCCAGAAATTGTAAAGGGTGAGACTGCAAGCAGATGTTCCAAATGCAGGCCTGTGTTTACAGGGGAAACGCTTTCAGAACCGAAGGTTAATTATGGTGTGTGGCCCTCATCTGAGACCAAAGTTCTCATTTATTCAGTTTCTCCTGCAGCCTCTGTGCTGAGACAAAGACAAAACCAAGTCAAGACGTCATTACTGATGGAGAAGTCTTCGGTACTAAGGATTGGTGTTATATACTCATCATAAAGCTACATATGTATGGAAGATGAGCTAAAAGATCCTAAAGTCATCAAATATAGTTAAAATAGTTTTATTTAAAAACCTCAGTGATTGATGCACTGATCTGGGTTCTTCAGTCTGTAATACTATAACAGACAAACCATAATTATCTTTTTAAACCATTTTAAACCAATAAAAATGATCTTTATAGAATAATAAATCATTTGATATGTTTTTGTAATGCCCTAAGACATAAATAAAATGGTCTCGGAACATCTCTACACCTTAAACAAGCACAAATATACAGTATGGACATATATTAATATGCAAATTCAGACACACCCACCTGTTCTCCTTGCATCTCTAATAGACTAATATAACTAGCATTAGCTGACTTAGCTAGCCCGTTAGCTAACTGTTAGTAAACTAGCTCACATTAGTGACATGAGTGGGATTTCAGTATCAGGGTCTTGATTTACATCCTCATTTTCTCATTGATTTATTTAACAGCAGAATATATTTCACAGTTACCATGACAACCACCATCTCTTGATCTAAATTTAGCTACTGTACATTCGTTAGCGGACACGCTATCTAGTCTAAGACATGGTTGGTCCAAAGCCGTGGAGTTTATTTTGTGACATCACAAAGTGAGCTTGTGCATAGCTCCGCCTCCCCTGAATCAGTGTCATACAGCAGCACTGAGAAAGTCTGTGTTCAAAAGAGAAAAATGGAAATGTAGAGCAGTGCTAACAAATTTGCCCCAAACATAAATCTATATAATTAGAACCAGCTTTCTGAGAGGAGCTCATCATTTAAACATTACAATTTTGAGTTCAGGGTGAATTTAAATCTGTTCCAGGCAGCTCTGAATAATTTGTTGCAATGAGAAAAACTCTGGAAAAGCAGCAATTACGTCTGGCTTCGGTTCTAAAAGCTGAAGTCAATTAGCAGATTGAATTCATTTGGACAGGAGCAGCGAGCCTTTTATGCTACATTCATTAGCATAGCGTGAGCTCTCGTTAGGCTTACCTCCCAGGATATGACGAGTTCGTGGCGGCGGCCGTTCCCTCCGCTCACGTTGGCTGGAGCAACTGACGGAACTGCAGACAAGAACAAGAGAAAAGCATGAAACTGCAGCATGACTCAACAAATCCTTCACTTTAGATCCAAGTGAGCAGCAAAACTTTCCCTGTGCATAAAGATACTAAAGGCCAACCATCTTTAACATTATTTACAGGGACCATTTGCTTTTACTCATCTGACACATTATGAGGTCTGGGATTCGCAGGACACACACAGAAAAATGACTCAAGTGACACGACACTGAATCTCTGATTTGCAGCTCATGTGTTAAACAAATCTTCTTCTTCTCAGACGATCTGTGAACACAACGAGGAGAGCGAAATGCAGGACAGGAAGCAAGAACATACGGGGATCAGGATAAGTGATCTCGGATTTACTGCAATCTGTGCTACAAATATGGATCGGAGTCACTAAAGCTCTGCTAAATGTCATCTGTTTTCAGTTTCTGAATTGTGATGCACAGTGAGTGGAGCAGGCTGAAGTGTGTACTCCATCCACACTGAGGTTAGATGGGGAGTTTAATTCTCCAAAAATGTGTTATTTTGATGATATTTTGTCTGTGGGTGTGAAAGCCTGTGTATGTGACATATACCAGCCCTGTTCAAATTCATGTAAGTGGTTCATGCTTCCGTTACCCTACAAATAGGTATATAACTGTCAACTGGTGACAAATTAAAGAAAAAACCAATGTGCTTATAGGCAGGCATACTACACGAGACACTGAACATCCTCCATGTATAAAATAGTAAGAAGGACCACCTGAACTTGATTTTGGATGAATGGAAGTGACCTTGAAAGAGAATTTGTTATTTAGGTCAGATGAAGGAGCTTCAGTCCCAAAGTCTGCTCCGTCAGCTGTGTTTCAAAATAACAGTGAGTAAAGTGATGTCAGCATTTATATCCGTGGTAAAGACAGTAAACAGGCTGGAAACTGTGATGGAAAGAGCAGAGTGAGTGAGTGTGACGCTCGTGCATTAGTGCGATATGTACTGAAACAAAAAATACTCGGGGCCATATTCAGAGTAGAGTGAAGGGCATAGAGAGGATTTAATACTGAAATTGTGCACATCAGTATTCAGACCTCAGAAGCAGCTACAGAAGTAAGCACTATTCAGAAGTCATGCGAGAGTTCCACACACAGGGGCGCAGTTTGTTTAAAAGAGAGGTGTGTCTGGGTTATCTGTGAATCAGACCTTTTTTCCTGTGTGATATCGGCTCGAGTGAGGAGTGGTGTTAAGTCCAGCGCCTCTGCCTGACTGTTTGATGTAACCGCAATTTATGTTTTGTCTGTAAATTCAGTCAAAAACACTCTGAAATGTTATTTGAGACCAATATTTAATACATGAATAATGACATAATTAGTTAATTAATTAATTATATGGCCCTTTAAAGTCTATTCTACAAATAAAAATGTATAGAATCTCCTACATCCTGTGCATACATTATAGTTTCATGACCCCAGTTTAGTATTTTGTTGCTTCATTAAGCACGATATATAAATATAAATCTAAAATACAGACTAATAGGATATGCTGGATAAAGTGCAAGTGATGTTAATTATCTGAAGGAGCCACTCAACTTAATCCAACTCTGATTCCCCTGCAGATATCCATATAACATTTTAACTTAAGTGACTGACTCTGAACATGGCCCCAGGTGAGCGACTGTCAGTGCAGGACATGATCAGACTGTCAACAGGAACAATCCACAAATACGTGTTCGTTTTTCCTCTAATTTGTTACCCATCTATAAAAATGTACATTACTCTATATATACAATTATATCCCTTCAGACACTGATATTTCTGATGATTTATTTAAGTGAGAAATGACAATACTTTGATCAAATTATCTCATTATAAGATCAAGACAGATATCGCTGTAGCTGTTTAAATGTTTAGTTGTAATTTCTATAAAATACCAGCTCACAAATTTATATCCATTGAACATGAGTGGTGAAGTGACAGGCACCTGCTTCTTTGGTTCGGACTGGCCTGGATGGTGCACTGGGGTCACCTGTACCAATGGCGTTGGTGGCCACAACCCGGAACTCGTACTCCACCCAGGGGTTGAGCTCCACTGCCATGGCAGACTCCATATCTCCAGTCACTGGGTCTGGATCTGTGAAGAACACAAAGCACTGTGTTCAGAAATCTTCCAACTTCCAAACACACCCATGAAGAGAAGAAGACAACGAGTCGATAATGGCTGAGACAGAAAAAGATTAATAATTAATTGGCCACTTACATTCAGCACAGTTTTGAATGTAGTCCTCTGTACGTAAGTTTCTCCTGCTAATGTAAATGAATATCCAGAGGAGAAAGACCTACCAGTTTGTGGACCTCTGTTCTGATATAATAATGTCAATCAGCACAGCTCCATCAATCTCTAACAACTTCCTCAGTGACTTTATTATCCAGAAAAACCTTGACATGCTTTAGTTGCTAACTCAGCAACAGTCTGAACATCTCTGCTGGCCCCTGCTGTATTCATCAAATATCTAAACCTAGATGGACTTTCTAAGTTATTTTATCCTGTTTTAAGGATCGTACAGCACTCAGGGTAGCTGGTTTTAACCATCATTTGCTAATTTCCTGAATGATATGCTGACACTAGACTTTTTGTTAACTTTTTCAGTGTTCATTTCTGTTCTTTTATTCAGGGACAAACACACTCTCTAGATTAGATTTCTGATCACTCATTAAATTCAATCTTGCTATATACCCTAGTCCTCATCTGCCTCATTTTGTATTTTCTACCTCTCTTCAGATTCCTTCACTCTACTTTTATTACTAAAATGTCTCGCCTCATACAATCTCATTACTACTTTTATCTCTGACATTTTCTAATGATCTTGCTCCAGTAAATTCTGTACTAGATCTTTCTACTAATTATCCTTAGGATCAGAGTTTAAAGGCCAAAGTTTTGGATCTGGATCTTCTGTATAAGATGACAGGCTTTACTGGTGCCACCAAATATCACTCACTTTTCTTTTCTTCTGTTATTGGGTGCTGTGGTAGACCCAGTACTTCCTTTCAGAATAATAAAGAAAACCTCATAGATCACCCAACAGCTGCAGCTAATTTGCAGCTAATTAAAAAATTCATTTCTTCATTTTTATAAAACAAGACTAATAATACCACTCCACTACCAACACAACTCTTAATCAGTGCCAAGACACTTACAAATTTGTGATATACATTACATTTATCTCATTTATACAACTCAGCAGTTGAGGGTTAAGGGCCTCAAGGGCCCAGCAGTGGCAGCTTGGCAGGGCTTGGATTTGAACTCACAACTTTCCTATCAGTAGTCCAATGTCTTAACCACTGAGCTACCAGTATTCCAAACTCTAGCCTTGATGCTGCCATAATATACAATGAAAAATTATCCTGGCCAAAACAATCAGTTGGTTGCTTCCCACAGGATTCAGTGAAACTGCATACTGCCCAGTCTGCACTCTGGAATGATCAATATCCTCCTATTTTGAGAAAATGAGAAGCATAACAACATTCATATTCTTCTTGATATCAATGTTACTTTTGACACAGTAAATCACAACATACTTCTGTCTTATTTGTCACCTGCTTTCTGTTTTCCTTCGACTCCACTTCACAAGTGACTCTGATAGCCATGTGCTACAGAATCTGTGATCATCAATGGATGTTGTTGTTTGGGCACAGTGGTACAGAGTTGAGGCCATGCAGAGATGATAACTGTACACATCCGCTTTCATATCTCCTTGTAAACCACCAGAAAGGTCTCAGCTACCACTGCTCCAGCCTTATTGGTCTCAGCTACCACTACTCCAGCCTTATTGGTCTCAGCTACCACTACTCCAGCCTTATTGGTCTCAGCTACCACTGCTCCAGCCTTATTGGTCTCAGCTACCACTACTCCAGCCTTATTGGTCTCAGCTACCACTGTTCCAGCCTTATTGGTCTCAGCTACCACTGCTCCAGCCCTTTTGGCCTCAGTTACCACTGCTCCAGCCCTTTTGGTCTCAGCTACCACTGCTCCAGCCTTATTGATCTCAGCTACCACTGCTCCAGCCCTTTTGGTCTCAGCTACCACTGCTCCAGCCCTTTTGGTCTCAGCTACCACTGTTCCAGCCTTATTGATCTCAGCTACCACTGCTCCAGCCCTTTTGGTCTCAGCTACCACTGCTCCAGCCTTATTGATCTCAGCTACCACTGTTCCAGCCTTATGGATGGCTGTCTGAGAACCTGTAGCCTGCAATACCAAACTCTCACCAGTGATTGATCCAGTCTGAGAACACAAAAACCCAGTCTAGAGATTTCAGAGATTTTTTTTTTTTTTACACTAACCAATATATTCCCACAAATCATCTTCTCCAGCATGCTTAACTGAAGTTTTGTGGTCTTCTCAGTGTTTGCCCAGCCTCGCAACATGATCCCACTTTGTCCTTGCATTACAGAGAAAACCCCTCTGGGCATGGCTTCCAATAATGGTCCACTCTTGCTTTCTCCATGAACTCAGTCCATCTGGCCCTTGTGCCACCTGCATTATAAACTATGAAACCTAATTATTGGTTCCAGTTATCCTGTTTCACAAAACTGCCCTAAACTGCCCAAGTGAAAAGCTAAGCCTTCATGAGAAATAAACCAGAAATAGAAGCATGAACAGAGTCAGAATTAGAGTCTAAATGCAGACTTTTCCACCACTACTAATCGTACAATTACCTCACGGACATATTCACACCTAAATACCACGTTCTCCCTCTCAAATCTCTATATAGAGAGTCTGCAGGCTTTCATCAACTAATGCACTTTAAAGTGAGGCTCCTCTCAACCCTCGTCCTCTCAAACATGAGCCGATAACAATGTTTGCAGGAGAGTGAACAATGACGAAGCCCCCCTTATTCCCTCCTCTCACTAATTTCTCACTCAGCGCTCAGGATTCGCTCAGCTCTTCTCATCTCCAAACACACACAATAAAGAAATGAAGTGATTCATCCACATACACACACACACACACACACACACACACACACACACACACACACACACACCATTACACACCACTCCAGTAGTTCTCCTTATCTGGTAGCTGTGATTTGAACAGATTGAATAAGTGGAAAAAAGGTACTTATAAAGCTACTTTAACGTTTATTGGAGAATTACAAGAGGTTTTAGCGTTTGGGTACATGAAATAAAGTGATTTAACTCCTCACTGGTCGATTAAAAAGACATGTTGGAGGACTCTATTATGTCGCAAAATACTCCAAAAATAAGGGGTCTTATAATTTCAGAGGAGCAGGAAGGTTAATTTAGTAATAACCCAGGAGTTAATTTGGCATATGATTTAAACCAATGACATTTACTCCAAGCACAACAGACATTTAATAGAAGGCCAGTGAGCTCACGTTCAACATGCACACAGAGGGAAAAGAAGAAAAGCTGACAGAGGATCAGTGATGTTCTGAGAGTCAGTGGTGAGTAATTAGAGAATATTGGAGCTCATTAAAATTAGTACATGCTGGAGGTTAGAACAGGAACATTATGAGTATATAGTTATACCTTTCGTAATGCAAAATTCACAACAGTTACAGTTATCACCTCTCCACATGCTCTCCTCTCAGTTTCAGAAGGTAAACACACACACACACACACACACACACACACACACACACACACACACACACGTTTGTCTCCATATTGATTACCTGTCTTGACTGTCTGCCAGCCCAAGGAGAACGGGCTGCGAGCCTGCAGGTTGTAGGTGCTGATGGGACTGTGATTGTCTACACCATGACTCCAGGACAATGTGGCTGTTGTGTCCGTGATCTCCTCCACTATCACCACTCCAGGAGGTCCTGGGGGACCTTGACACAAACACAATCACAAAAAAAAACCATGACCAGATTGATTTCACACATCAAATGTGTCTTTGCAAAATTCACCCAAAAATCCTGTTCCTGCTACAATTCTTACTTTTTCTTATTTTGCACGGCTCATTCTCAGGGACGGTGGACACCACATAATCTAAGCCTCATAATAAACTGGTTAAACGTGTTATTTAGCAAAGATACGGTGAAGGTTCATGGAGAATAAAGAGAGGGCTGGTGAGGGAACGACTGCTTATAGGTGCTATAACGTAAGTGACAACAGGAACTAACTTGTTTCACAAACATTTAATGTAACTATAAACAGATAAAAAGTATGACGTGTCATTCTTTAATAAATACAAATTGTAATCGTTGGCAAATTGCTGTGGTGTAAGAGGAATAGAATAATTGGGGATGTGCTGTTATAGGAAAACAATCAACTTTGGTGAGGTAACAGTAACGATTTTATCTCTTACTTATTATTCTTACTATTATGTTACATTTTATTGATGTTAATACGGTATATCTTTGCAGTTGCGATATTCACAAACACACATTTAGGATGAGAAGTGGTGAACACGTGGATGGATTTCATTTCCCACTCGTAATATCTGAGTAAAGAAAAACACAAGAGCATGGAAACTTCAGCAGGGTTCAGAATAACAACCAATCACTGGCCAATCATTCACACTCATTAAAAACACAAAAATTTTTTTTGTGTCTGTGTTTCTCTCTCTCTCTCTCTCTCTCTCTCTCTCTCTCTCTCTTTCTCTCTCTCTCACTCTCTCACTCTCTCTCTCTCTCTCTTGCTCCTTCTCTCGCTCTCTGTCACTTTCTCTCTCTCTCTCTCTCTCTCTCTTTCTCTCTTTCTCTTGCTCTCTCTCTCTCTCTCTCTCTTGCTCCTTCTCTCTCTCTACCAGCTGTGTTAGCTGTGATTACATCCAGTTCTGAGTAAAGCTTCCAAGCATATGTTTACTTCAGACGTGTAATCTGTAAATGTCACAAAAAAAAAACAACAACAAAAAAAAACCAAAAAAAAAAACCCCAACATCTCAGGGGGAAAAGAGCCATGACTGAGAATCTGACATCACCTGCACACAGTGTTACAAATACTCTGAGAAAAGGTGCATTAAAGCATTGAGCTGAAGGTGCATTTGCATGTGTGCACATTAATATTCCGCATGCATTGGCTTCGTGCTTCGGAGCAGCAGCTTATATTTTAAGCATAAAAGCTGTGAAAAGGGGCTTTACTGTCTGAGCCTCCAGGAAGCAGGAATCATGGCCATGGAGGTATAAACCGCTTACATACATCTGGAGCTTGACATAATTATGGCTTTGTATTTTATTTTAAAAACCTGCAGGAGGAATCCACCTGTGTTTGCCTTAAAAAAACAAATGTTTGCACATAAGACAAAGACATAATGAACACATGCTCACAAAACACTGAGATTAATTCTGAATGTGTTTAGTTCATGTAACACCTGGCAGGCTGTGAATGAAAAGAAACGGAGACAGAACACGAGTGTGATGTTGAGCAGCTGAACATAATGCACTATTACAGTTCTGTCATCAAAGTGTGCACAAAATTAATATCCTGTCTATTAGGTGTGATAACGCGGGAAAAACATCCACATCCACCGCACAATACATCCCATACCCGCCTGACTGTGAAAGACGCTAATTAGCAAAGTTAATGTAATGAATTAGATAAAAGGTTGGCAAATCACAAAGTTCTGATAAACAAGTAATTAGCATTGTGAATTCATGCCTGTTTTCTAAACTCAGTGTCCTTTAAGAAGCAGTGATTATAAAAGCGCTATAATCATGACGCTGATGATACGCTCTCGTCTCCTACACACTGTGCAGAACCAGTTGAGCAACGCCAGCCGCTACTGTTTATTAATCATTGCTGTGCATTTGCTCCAGGCTCGAGTCGCCTCACGCAGCTTCTCTGCTGCTCCTGTTGCTTTTAAATGCTAAGTGTTTAGCCTTAAGACTTTAGCACATGGAGCTCATGTTCCAGATAACAAGCTCACCTCTGACGAGCAGCTCAGCTTCGGCTAGGACCGTGTCAGCACTCGTCTGAACCCGGCAGCCATATTTCCCAGCATGCTTCAGGAGGATATTTCTGATCATCAGATCCATCGTGGAAGACTGCTGAATAGAGGGAGAACAGGATGAAGACATGCTCACACAAAGAGACAAAAGACCTTCATGAAACCTGAGGAATGAGTTGATTTTACTGCCTGAATCGGCCCTCAGTACAAGATTCCCACTCTGATTGCACTATTACTCTCCCCTGACTCTGCTGTGTGAAAATGAAGATGAAACTCTGTGTAATTTAATGTCCTGAAGCAGCTGTTTAGCGCTGGGGCTCATTAAAATTACAGCATATCAATCAGAAGCTGAGTGAACGTCTCAACTGATGCTAGCAAAGAAAAAAAATCCAGGATTGAATGAAAAATTCGGGGTGGCTTCATTCATCTTCAGTAAGCGATCCGGAGTCTACCCCAGGAACACTGGGTGTGAGGTACGAATACAACCCGGATGGGACGCCAGATCATCACACACTCATCCACACTCAGGGGGTAATGTAGTGCAGCTAGTCCACCTACTGACATGTTTTTGGGAGGCTGGAGGAAACTGGAGAACTCAGAAGAAACCCACACTCACAGTAATCTCAGGAGCTGTCAGGAGAAAACACTACCACATGACACCCTGATAGCTATTTATTACTTCTAATGTGTATCTATTGTATTTAAAGCTATCGCTGTGTAGGCAAATCTGTCCTCTTAACTATTTTAGGTTAATATTTCTTACATAACGCTTTTCCAAAAAAAATCTACAACATTGCTGCAACACTGTCTGTAGGATCATTAACACTAATGTTTCCATAATGTTTGTACCTAAACATATAAAGAACATTGTGAAGGAAATTATTATAACAGCAGGAGTTTTCAGAATGTTGCAGGAATATAAATTTGGTGCAGATTATTTAGTTTAATTCAGATTTATTTGTACTGCACTTTTAACAATGGACATTGTCCCAAAGCAGCTTTACAGAAATATATAAATTCATGGTATAGATTTTAAATGTATGAATTTATCCCTAATTTAATCTTATTTCATGTTTGAATAACGTTCTCTGCTAACTGAGTGTACATTACAAATCCTAATGCAGTCATTGCTTCAGGAAGTTCAGTCAAAGTTGTATAAAACTTTACATTCAGCAGTTCTTGACCTAAATCAGAAATTAAAAATTAAAGTCACAGTTCAGTACATACTGACCAGCCAAGAGCTGCTCCTTTGTTCATTGTGCTGTTCATCATCAAAATGTAATTTCTGCCACAATGCAATTTCCAAAAGTGTTCCATTGACCATTTTTTTTACAGCCCAGAACCCAATCAGCAATGTGTCTGGCTGCTCCACGGCTGAGAAATGATAAGTGCTGGTATTAACACCTGTATCGGGGCTGAACAGTGGCTCTAATCGGATATATAAAGGATACGAGTCAGTTTGAGCTGAACTGCATCAGTCCTGCCTGACACTGATGAGGGATAAATGCCAGTTAGAAAGTCATTGGAGATTTTTAACGTGATTGGAGACGTGATGAGGCACAGCGGCTGCCGCGTGACCTGCGTTAGTCACGCTTCACTGATACAATAATACTGTGTTCCAGGCAAAACAACTCATACTGTACTTTTATATTATATAACCTACAGTTATACCAGGGGTACTCGACTGAAATTCAGGAAGGTTTAGCTACATACAGTTCTACCTTCTTTACAAAAGTCCAGATAAGCGACTAACATGACTGAATGTCAACAACAATGACTTTTTATTGATTAAGCATTGGCGATTAGTTTATGGCTATTTATAAATGCATAGTGGTAATTTTTTGACCGTGATGTTACGATGAAGTGGAGAATAAACACACACTTCTCTGTTCAATCATGCTTTAAACATTCTGCTTATTTTTAACAAGCCATGTTGTCTGTTCACAAATCAGACCAGAAAGGCAAAATAAAATAAAAAGTTGTTATGCTATGAAAATATGCTACAGTATAATTCTAGTGCTTTGTTCTGCTGAAATCTAGAACCAGTGGAGGGTTTAAAGATTTTGCAAAGAATTTAGGAAGCTAGAAACATTAAAGGAACACATTTTTTTCTTCAGTGCTTTATCCTGGTCAGGGTTGTGGAGGATCCGGAGTCTATCCTGGGAATACTAGACATCAGGCGGGAATACATACACCCTGGACACCAGTTACAATCACATTCACATTCACACCTAGGGGGTAATTTAGAGTAGCCAGTCCACCTACTGGCATGTTTTGTGAGATGTGAGGAAACTGGAGAACCCAGAGAACCCATGCAGAACCTGGGAGAACATGTGAGACCCTGGAGCTGTGAGAAGACAAAGTTACCCACTGCACCACTGTGTTTATATGCCTTAGTATACAGAGCTGATGTAAATAAGATATCTACCTCAGCAACAGAAAGACTGACAACCAAAATACCACGCAAGGGGGAAAAAAATGTCTGAGAGATTTCTCCTTGTAAGACTCTGAACTTTTAGAGGAGCACGATGTTCACTGGTGGCCCATCAGCCCAACCACGGGCTCCCTGTCGCATGTGTGCGGCTCTGAGAAACATGATAATATGATTCACACCGGGTCTTTAATCTCGGGTGACACATGGGCCTGGCTGACCTTTTAAACCATCGATTCTCACTTGAGCTCGAGCAGGATCTGGTGCAACACGCTAACAAGAAAGCAAAGATGAGAAATTGAGATGAAACTGGTGACAATTTATTTTTAGTGGATGAAGAAAAAGAATCTGTCCTCCACAAATTAGACGATTAACAGTCTACCTACTCTCTGTAAGTTCTCTACCTACTGCTGCTTTTCATTTGATCCATGTTAGAAGGTATTTCACTGACACTGTTTGTTCAATATTCAGATATTTTGTTATAAAACTCTGAAAAGTTCATATTTCTCTCATGTTATTTTTATAAAAGTTTACTCGAGTGCGCTACTGAACATGTAAGGGCTGAGTTCTACTTCTGTAAAGACGCATGTAACACACCTCTCAATGCTATTTGTGTTGAGACACAGAGAAGGGGTTTATGGGTAATCATCACAGATCTGCACACCTCCGAAAATATAACGTGTGATGAATCTGAGCTGCTGATTGGTTTAGACGAGACCCCAAAAGCTCAGACCAGAAGTTGGCAGGAGAGGTGTTTCAGAACCGAATAAAACACTGCAGCATTAATGATCCTGAAGTAGATTATTTTCCTGTAACAGCACGTTTTATTCCTCTTATACCACAGCAATTTACTAACGATTACAAGTTTTACTAATTAAAGAACGGCACATCATACTTTTTGTCCGTTTATAGTTACGCTTAATTTTGCGGAATGTCAGCAGCAACATGGTGTAACACATTATTGTGAACTAAATTCTTCTGAAATGTTCCTCTCTCTCAGTGGAATAACAGATGATCTGTTGTTCTTTTTGTTATCTAACGCACATGTTCACACTGAATCTTCTAAATAAATAAATCAGCTCCTACATCTCCAGATCTCCGTTAGCGTTAAGGTCACAGCTCCAGTGGAGCGAGTGGACAGAGAGAAGTCCTTACTGTTCTGATGTACTCAAAATGGCCGTCGTCTTGTTGGGCGTCCAGTGGCTGGTTGTTGAGCTGCCAGAGGAAGGAGATGTCGAGCGATGGGTCGTGTGTGGCTTTACAGCTGAGCACCACGCTCTCCCCCACCGTCACCTCAACACGCCTGGGGCTCAGATCCACCCTCATGGCCTCTGTAAGGACAAGACTGTCTCGCTGTCATCTCAGAAAAGAGACGAGGACGTATCACAGAGCAGCGTTAATGCACTAACATGCTCTCCTATTCATCTCCATAACAATGGAAGCCTCGTTGGCCAAATCACTGGCCAAATCCCGTCAGCTGAAAGCGTTTCACCTCAGAGGATCAGCGATTTCCCCCAAACTGGCCTGTTTACATGCTGAGGATTTAATCGTCCTGTAAAACAGCTGCTCTCGCCGCTCGACACTAAATCTGCTGTAAGCTCTTTCTCTGTGGACAATCAGACATTTCCGTTATAAAGCCGATTGTAAGCTGAAAATGAAAAAAGCAAACACAAGATTTGCCTTTTTTGACATTTTGTACAATACTTAACTGGATGTCCTTTTAACCCACGAGTCTTTATAGCAAATATATATTTTTTTATAGCAAATCGTCTTTATAAATCTACAGTGTGTGTGTATCTGATATTTATCAACATTGCTTGATTCATAAGAGCAGGTATTATTATTATTATTATTATTATTATTATTATTATTATTATTATCATCATTATTATTATTATTATTATTATTATTATTATTTTACACTAGCATAATATGTGCCAGGTTTCATGCTGTAAAACTGTAACTGGGTCATTTTGACCTGAAACAGAAATCTAATCTCCTTCCTCTGAGATGTTAATGAGCCTCAGAGAGACGGAGCTGAAACTCGGACTGCTGTCACATTTCCCCGTTTCTCTGTGTGAGAGCGATGTGCCCTTGTGTTCTGCTTCTTGAGCAGAGCAGATGTGCATGACTTTACACACTTCACACTCAATCAGCTGCAGTAAATGAGGCTGCCATCAGACGCGGCCGAGAAACCCGAGGAGCGAAGGGGAGTCACTTACCTTTCACCAGCAGCGAGCTCGTCATCTCGGCCGAACCGAACTGATTCTCAGCTCGACACACGTAGCTGCCCTCATCCGCACGGCTCGCGTTGATGATCTGCAGCGTGTTGTTGCGCAGAACCACAATTCTGTTAAAAATCAGAAATGTATATTTAAATACAGAAACACATCACAGTGAACAATCTCAAAAGAGGTTCATTAACAGTTCTAGCTGAATTGGTCCTGATTTTGAACAAAGCTGTAGAATCTTCTATAGAACCTTTAAGGAGACAAAATGAAGGAGGTTTTGTTTATCTGCTACGAGCATGTGGAGGAACTGGATTTATTCATTTATTTTACAAATTAACATCACAAATATCTAATGAATCTATGAAGATGAATTTTGTGTGCAACTGATTTTAAATATTCCTGGGAGTCTCACAGAATCAAGCCACATTTCCCTGAAGAGTGTACGAGACTATTTTAGTCTTTTTTGTTATCCTGACATTCTGCACTAACGTAGGAGTTCAGCACTAATAAGATACAAATTTATCTATTCATCTTCCTCCACTAGTTCCTCACCAACATCGAGTGACTCTGACTCAGTGGAGCAGCAGAAGTCAAGAAAACAAATGTAAAATATTCTGAAATATTTACTGGATATGGATTTACGAGCGTGACAGTAAATAATGAGGAGAAACGCAAATGTCGAGGCTTGGAGTTTTTCCTAAATGTTCAAAATTCCTAAATTTCTGTAAAAGTGATTTACAAATAAAAATATATAGAATTAAACGAGTCCACCAGCAGGTTCCAGACTCAGCATTAAAGTTCACAAACATTCTACAGAGAGGAAACTGTGTTTATTTTTCTGTGCTTTAACTCGTGGAACGGATTTAGAGATAAAATCGTCAATAACGGCTCTATCTCCTCATTCGCTATGCTAATGAACAGATCGATGAGGATTAGCACAGATATATATCTACAGAGATTAGATCATTCATTTATCTCAACAGGTTTAAAGTTAACAGAGTTAAATCTTCTTTAGAAAAATAAGTTTATTTATTAAATTGTCCACTGCGAGTGAAATAGATGTCTAACGTATACAGGCCTGTTAGCACAAAACACATACAACTAATACTAACATATCATTAGTGACATCATTGAAATGCTGTAAAACTGTCAAATTATGAGCCGTGTGCAAACACAGAGACACACACGTGACAGGTATGTGCTGTATCTACAGCCCAGGGAAAATGTTTGTACATCCTTATTATAAAATAAAGAGAAAAAATGTAATTTATAACAAATAAAATACTTAATGTGTGATGTTTCACAGATGTTTCACAGATGTTTCACAGATGTTTCTTCATGATCAGAACTGGGAAAATGTGAAAATCAAATAATAGTGAAAAGACACACAGTATATTAATACCAGATTATACCAGTTCAAAAGTTTGCACGCCCCTTTCTGATATAAATGTGATATATATTTTCATATATGTCCTCTAACTGCTTTTTTTTCCCTGATTGATTTTGATTTGAGTTGATTTTGGCCAAATAATTACAAAGAGCATGTGACAATAAACCAAAATAAAGGTAACAGTGGAATAGTCACTGTGTAAGAATAGAAACTGAATATAACTGAATTTATCAGACGTTAATGCTCAATACTTTTTTATTACACAGTTTTAAACTAAAAACTCGATCCATGTAGAGAACAGAAGAGACGTTAAATCTCCTCGAAGGTGACCTTCAATGTTTTCTCTCCTTTTCTTCCATTGAACATTGAGATGTGAGGATGAATTTTTCACAAAGTAAATGTTTTATTAAAATTCAATCTCTGCCTTATTTCTGCCACATTACATCATCCTATATAATTTAGTTTACATATTTACAGGGCGAGGATTTATTCCTTCTCTCCCAGGATGAGGTGATGAGAACCGTCAGGCAGAAACAGGTGAAGGTGTAAAAAAGATTATCCCAAAAATATTACAAAATGTAAAAGTGGACAAAAGAGACAAAATGGACAAAACAAACACTGAGAGGAGACAAAGGTGAAGTCGCTCCTGAGGCTGGTGAGTAAAATGCAAATCAACCTTCCAGATGTTCACTTAAATGTCTCCAAAGCCACCAAAAAATCATTAAGAACCTTATTTTATTTAGTCAGTTAAGAAAAATGCATGAATTCATCCAGCGCATGGAACGAAAGGCAAAAGCAAATCACAAAAGAACCGAGACAAAACCATGACGCTGTTTATTTTGTCCATATTTTAGACATTTATGATTTTAGGCTTCGGACATTAAGAGTTTCATCCTTTCACACTAATCAGATTAATGCTCTCTGTGTAGGACACAACAGAGCTGAACATTAGCAGAAATCCATGTTAATTATAGAGCTTTGTTATTCCCTACAGGTGTGAGTGTGAGATAAACTGAACTGCTGTTCCTCTCAACATCGACTTCTTTATTTATTCTCTTACGTCCAAAAACCTTCCTGAAATCACTGCTTTCTGACTGATCAACATCATTCTGGATTGTGATTGGTCAGAAGGTGTTGATTAATTTCATGTAAAAACTGTAATGAATTTTCCTGGTTACACAACTGCACTATTAGACCATGTAGCATTAGCACATTTATAGAAGGGATTTATTTATTTATAATCGCACTATCCGGTGTCACCAGAGGATAAATTCATACATTTAAAATCTATATCCTGAATTTATATATTTGTGTAAAGCTGCTTTGGGACAATGAACATTGTTAAAAGTGCTATACAAATAAAACTGAACTGACTTGAATTGAATTAATTCTCTATAACAGTAGCTCTGACTGTAGTTTTAAGATTTCACAGGTTTAAGTGTTTTATTCCTCTTGCACCACAGCAATTTACTAATAATAAAAATGTTTTCTTTATTTTAGAATGACTTTTTATCTGTTTATTGTCACATTTAATGTTGTGGTGATGCAAGTTTAGTTCCTGTTGTCACTTACATTATAGCAGCTATAAACACTCCCTCACCAGCCCTCTCTTTATTCTCTCTCTTTATTCTCTCTCTTTATTCTCTCTCTTCATTCTCTCTTATAAACATGAACATCTTCACCATATCGATGATTACACACATTTTTTAATCTGTTTATTATCAGGTGAGCATCCGCTGTACACGCCCTGTTACTGTTACTATAGCAACGATAACGTATTAGAACGAGCGCATTAATATAAACCTGTGATGTGCAGCTGCTCTACTGTCAGAGCTGCTGTTATAGAAAACTAATCAACACCTTCTACAGCACACTAGTGTAATATATATATATATATATATATATATATATATATATATATATATATAAAAATAGTTGTTTTTTTCCAGTGCAATAATAACATTTTACAGGACTTTTGTCTGATAAAGTTAAAGAGCTAAATAAATGACATAAATGTTAAAACCAGGATTAGAAACTGGAGAAATTAGAAATTAGAAGAAAAGCTTCAGCATTCAGACGGTTTGATTTCCTGACTGATGGATGAAAATCAGTGCAGGTGTGAGATAATTTCTACAACAGCCTTTCTTTAATCTAACACAAACATTTCTGTTACAGACAACCAGGACGTCCGCTCTGACCGGTTCATTACATCACACAGTGAGGGCAGTGAGGATGCATCTGCTGTACAATTCATCTGACCACATAATCTCCGAGTCCATTCATCAGCTGGTTACCTGAGAAACACACACTCACATCTTCACATCCATCATCACACTCCATCTGACCATCTATACATAAACCTCCCTCACATAACTGACCACACTATTCCACACAGCTCTGACCTCCACACACGTTCTGACTGTTCCTGTGTGAGTCTAATGTGGAGGACGAACGGCAAGCAGATGCAGGTTTATGCCTATGCTATATGCTGAGTGTGTGTGTGTGTGTGTGTGTGTGTGTGTGTGTGTGTGTGTGTGTGGTGGGCATCTGGCCATTTTGCTGGACCATTTTAAAAGAGCATGCGAGTCCCAGGGCCTATTTCTCAGAATAAATTGCTGCTTTACAGCTTCAGTGTCAGCAGAAAAAGCCAGTAAATAATTTCAGCCGTCCACTCACAGGCACGCACCAGCCGTGATAAATATTTGGAGGGTCAGGGACTAAAATTGTGCAGCACTGCTTAGTTAAGATGTAGGATTGTGTGTGTGTGTGTGTGTGTGTGTGTGTGTGTGTGTGTGTGTGTGTGTGTGTGTGTGTGTAAACAAACTTTTAAAACAGATGAAAGCAGTGTCTTCATCTCTCACGGAAGACGATAAGAACGACTGAGTCCCAGCTGTGCTTGTTTTCACCCTGTGTACACTGACTTTATCAGTCCTGCACGCAGAGCTCTGTGTATTCGTGTCATACCCAATATCTACAGTTCCCCTGAAACAAACAGTACAAACAAATAGTTTTGGAGATTTTTTCATTATAATTTTATAGTTTGTTACGTCCAGAAAACAATTAAAATATTTTGATATCTCATCCTGTACTTTTGTCTTCAGGCCATTAAACACTCTCTAGAGTGTATACGCCCCGCCCCCAAGGGGCGTGTCTTACTGCACGGTAGCAGCTCGTTAGCAGTAAACATGGTTTTGTTCGGTGTGTTTTTGGCCGTGCGACTGCACACACACTTCCCTTTTTTAAACATCGCTTGGTGGAGAATAAATGGTTGGAGTTTATTCGTGTGGAAGTGGGCGGATCAATTTATCAATTAAAATATACATTTTTGTTAAAAGTGCTATACAAATACAATTTTACTGAACTGAATCACAAACAGCATAACAGCCCAAACTCTGAATTCTACAGATATGATCTGTGACACGCAGCACAATCACGACAAGAAGGCTTTCATTCAGGAACCTTATCTCCTTATATCTAGTAAGAGATGTACTGCAGCAGTATGAGGTGATTCAGATGGAAATGTCTGGTGGCAGAGAGAGAGAGAGAGAGAGAGAGAGAGAGAGAGAGAGAGAGAGAGAGACACTATATGAGAACAGCATTGTGTTGCATATCAAACTGACCTGGTTCTCAGTCAGAGACTAAACTCCTCACAGCTAGGAGTTATTTTTTATAACACAAGGTGGATTCATGACTTTTTCTGCCAAGTCTAATAAGCGAGTGATGCTTCTGCAGTACATCAGGTTTACAAAATTGTGTCTGGAATTTGTGAGCACTGCTTTCCTAAAGTATAACTTGTTACGTGATCACGCATCCACTGAGGAACAACACAGATGATGAAAGCGTTCGTATTGCAGATGGTTTGATGGTAAAGTCTGAAGAGTTTTATTGGCTTTGTAGGCTGCAGCAGGGTTTTAAATCTAATGCAGCAGGAAGCCAGAGGAGAAAACGCAGCAGTTCCATGGGAGACTTTAGGAAGACTAAGGACAAGTCGAGTCTCTGTTTCTGGATTAGCTGTAAGGATTTAAAGGCTGTCAGTGTGTTGGAAAACCAGCCAGGAGTCGAGCCACAAAAAAGACAAGAAGCTGAACAAGAACCTAATTGGTCTCACTGGAAAGAAAAAGTCAAATGTTCCTGAAGCTGTACAGGAGAAACCTGCAGCTCCGAGTGAGTGTGGTGAACATGACCAACATTATAACAATTTCAGAAGAGCTGAGCACTTTTAACACAAATGACAAGATGAAGATACAGAGATTTCCAGAAATATACAGAAGCTCAGTCATGGTGGAATTCAGAAGTTGAAGATGTTCATTCATCGATCTTCAGTAAGCGCTTCATCCTGGTCCGGATGGAGTCATTCTTTAACTGCTCCATTTTTTGTTAGTGTCAGATTTTAGCACCTTTGTTTAAATAATATTCATAAAGTCTGGAATCATAATGATGCAGTTTCTCTGGAGAACAAATTTCACTTGAGCTAATAAAGAATTAGAAAAGCCCTTAAGCTGGCTGCACAGATTCTCCCAGAGAAAAGATATTAAATCTTAAATATCATGTTCATACAGAATCTCCTAAGTTCTGAAATTAAACACAAATCTAGTTACAGCAAAAAAACAACAAACACATCTACAGTGAACTGTAAGTGGAAATCAGAAACACCAGCATTAACTCAAACCTGACAGAGGCGTTGATTATTGAACATCACAGGCTCACTGCTGATTGGCTACAGCGTGCGTCAGTCAGAGAGACGGAGGAAATGGAGAGCTGGAGGATGTTTATATCGAGAGGAAATACAAGCTCTAATACGTCTACTGATGTCTTTATTTCTGCTTATTTTTATCGTGTTTATATGATGTTATTCTAGAAATGCTGTAATTTTATGCAGCATTAACAAGCATTTATTATAAACTGCTGAAAAGACGCTAATAATAAGAACTTCACATTCAATCATTTTCACTAGGTTAACTAGATAACAGACTGAAAATGTAATAGTCATGTGATACGCCATGTCCAATCAGCACAGAGCATGCGATGTTCAGTAAGCACCGCCCCTTTCTGTTTTGAGTTAATGTCGAGTTTTTTCTGTTAATGTGTTTTGCACTTACAGGTGCATCTCAAAAAATAACAATATCATGGAAAAGTTCATTTTTCCCCATAATTTAATTAAAAAGTTCAACTTTCATATTTTCTAGATTCATTACACATAAAGTGAAATATTTCAAGCCTTTTTTTTGTTTTAATGTTGATGATTACGGCTCACGGCTCATGGAAATCAAAAATCCAGTATCTCAAAATATTAGAATAAAGAATTTATAATACAGAGATGTGGACCTGAGAAGACTCTAATCAGCTAATTAACTCTAAACACCTTTTTACTCAGAACCCCGTCGCTCAGTGGTCCAAAGTCCTCTTCTCAGATGAAAGTAAATGTTGCATTTCATTTGGAAATCAAGGTCCCAGAGTCTGGAGGAAGAGTGGAGAGGCACAGAATCCAAGTTGCTTGAAGTCCAGTGTGAAGTTTCCACAGTCAGTGATGATTTGGAGTGCCATGTCATCTGCTGGTGTCGGTCCACTGGGTTTTCTCGAGTCGAGAGTCGATGCAGCGTCTACCAGGAGATTTTAGAGCACTTCATGCTTCCATCTGCTGACGAGCTTTATGGAGATGCTGATTTCCTTTTCCAGCAGGACTTGGCCCCTCCCACAGAGCCAAAACTACTAGTAACTGGTTTGCTGACCATGGTGTTACTGTGCTTGATCGGCCAGCCGACTCACCTGACCTGAATTTTATCAAGAGGAAGATGAGAGACACCGGACCCGACGATACAGACGAGCCGAAGGCCGCTATCAAAGCAACCTGGGCTTCCATAACACCTCAGCAGTGCCACAGGCTGATTGAAGGTCTTTTCAGAAGGTCGACATTGGTGTATTATAAATTCTTTATTCTAATATTTTGAGATACTGGATTTTTTATTTCTATGAGCTGTAAGCTGTAATCATCAACATTAAAACAAAAAAAAAGGCTTGAAATATTTCACTTTATGTGTAATGAATCTAGAAAATATGAAAGTTCCACTTTTTGAGTTAAATTACAGAAAAAAAAACAACTTTTACACAATATTCAATTTTTTTTAGATGCACCTGTACTTACTTACAGGCAACACTACACATCCATTTGAGAAGTCGTGTTAATGAACATGTGGTTTTCTGCCTCGATCACTGACACACACACACACACACACACACACACACACACACACACACACACACACACACACACACACACACACACACACACACTCTCTCTCTCTCTCTGCCACCAGACATTTCCATCTGAATCACCTCATACTGCTGCAGTACATCTCTTACTAGATATAAGGAGATAAGGTTCCTGAATGAAAGCCTTCTTGTCGTGATTGTGCTGCGTGTCACAGATCATATCTGTAGAATTCAGAGTTTGGGCTGTTATGCTGTTTGTGATTCAGTTCAGTAAAATTGTATTTGTATAGCACTTTTAACAAAAATGTATATTTTAATTGATAAATTGATCCGCCCACTTCCACACGAATAAACTCCAACCATTTATTCTCCACCAAGCGATGTTTAAAAAAGGGAAGTGTGTGTGCAGTCGCACGGCCAAAAACACACCGAACAAAACCATGTTTACTGCTAACGAGCTGCTACTGTGCAGTAAGACACACCCCTTGGGGGCGGGGCATATACACTCTAGAGAGTGTTTAATGGCCTGAAGACAAAAGTACAGGATGAGATATCAAAATATTTTAATTGTTTTCTGGACGTAACAAACTATAAAATTATAATGAAAAAATCTCCAAAACTATTTGTTTGTACTGTTTTTTTTAGATATAATCCTGTATTGGTGTTTATAACACTAAAGGACAAACAACTCTGAAACACTGATTTTTATTGTCACTCTGTTTAAAACAGCAAACACAAAAACGAGGCGTTCCAGGACCAGAACACACTGAGTTATAAGATGTCCGGCTTTTCCTCATGTTTGTGGTGCTGATTTGTTCTGAACTTTACTGATGGTGAATCTGAAGCATCAGCATCACTAACCACGTTTACATGCAGCGTAATAATCCATTAATAATAAAGGCTTTTCAGAGACAGAAATCATTTAAAACTCATTAAAAACACAAGTAGCGTGATTAAGAAATCGAACACACTGACCCGTCTCACTCGCTCCTCGTCGTCATGGTAACGTTGAGACTAAACCCTGCTCCATTAATACGCATAACTTTGGATCAGATTACATGTAACATGAATATAAACACAGGTTATATACAGTGTTCAGTTAACCTCGTTAGGAATCTGTGATCGGAATAAATTCACACGGATTAGGGTGAAAATGTTTGCCGGTGATTTCAGGGTTTTTTTCACTGAAACAGTGCAGGCTGCTGATGTACAAATCCTCAGGGTTGTTTTCAGAACGTGGACAAACACTCAGCGACGTGTCCACAGGCTCACAAGCGCCGCAATCAGCAGCGTAAACACTGATTAAGAATGCGTTCAGCACCAATGAATGTAAATGTATGCACACTGATGAACAAGCTGAGGGGGATTTGTGAATCTCAGACTCGTCTCACCTCCGACTGCTCTGGATTTTTCTGTCTCCTTTCCTCCAGGTGATTCTGGGTTTGGGTGAAGCTCGAGGTCTGCACTCCAGAGAAACCTCTTTACCCACGGTGGCGATGACAGTCGCTGTGTTAGTGCTGAACACGGGAGCTGAGGCTGGAGGGGGAAAAAAAAACAATAATCAGACACCGTTAGATATTCTCCATTCTCATTTATTCAGTCGTTCATTTCCTGAATTCAGTTTCACGCTGAGGAGACATCACCTGTGCACTTCACCTGTAAGGGAGCTGATCATATCACCACATTCAGGTGCTTAAACTCAGCACACACTCGCAGCACACCTGCACCGTGACTCAGAGAGAACCAGTGTGAATGATCTGGTCAGTGAGAAGCTTCTATCAATCATTTAAAATTAACCGGCATGAAATATAATGAAATAAATATATCACCATTTACACCACACTGCTGCTGGATTGTGATTGGTCAGAAGGTGCAGGTTTATATTAATGCACTTGTTCTAATGCGTTATCGTTTCTATAGTAACGGCTCCTTCACAGGGACGTGTACAGCGGACGCTCCACTGATAATAAACAGATTAAATAAATGGTTGATATGGTGAAGTTTTCTGTGAGGAGAAATGTGTTTATGTAACATTTATGGAAGGAGTCTCCAGTGTCAGCGCTTTGTAACAGTCAGAGGTGAAGCTGTGACTTTAAGTTTTCCGACATCTTCAGGACAGAGGAGTTTACGCTTCTTTGCGGTTTCTCTGTAACACGACAAGCTGTGATTTTATATTTTTGACTTATTAACATGAAGAGAGAGAATAAAGAGAGAGAGTAAAGAGAGAGAGAATAAAGAGAGAGAGAATAAAGAGAGAGAGAATAAAGAGAGAGGATAAAGAGAGAGAGGATAACGTAAGTGACAACAGGAACTAAAACTTAAATGTATAAATGAATAAAAAGTATTATCAGTCGTTCTTTCATAAATTAAAAAATGTTATCGTTAGTAAATTGCTGTGGTGTAAGAGGAATAAAACACTTGGGGACGTGCTGTTAGAGGAAAATAATCAACAGGGTGGTAACAGTAACTCTGCTTCATCACACCACTCCAGCATTGATTATTTTTCTATAATAATATATAATATGTCTTTATTATTATTATTAATAATAATAATAATAATAATAATAATAATAATAATAATAATAATAATGTCTTTATTAATCTTTTTTTGTGGTTAATTTAATGACTGAAGGTTCTCTTCTCTAAAGTCAATGTGACTCTGTGACATTTTAAAACTTTATTCATCTTTAAATGTGTTTTTGTTTTTCATGTAAACAGTTTTTTGAGACAGAGAATTGAGTGAAACGTTACTGGACCTGACATTACACCCTGGGTAATACACCCCCGTCCTGTGTTCTCATTAGTGCCATTAGTTATATTTACAAACTGATAAAGTAAGTAAACACTTATACTGATTAATGTGTGAATTGTGACCTGATTTTGATGTTTGAACTAAATAATGAACAGTGAATTAAACAGTGATTATTAATAACAACATCCATGACTGAAAATAGATCTGTTTTAATTATCATAGATTTTATTACAACTTTATTGTAGTAGATGTTGATAATAACAGGACAGTGAGTGTCATCATTCAGACTCCAGGTACAGATTCATTACACCTTTAGGTTATTATTATTATTATTTTTATTATTATTATTATTATTATTATTATTATTATTATTATTATTATTATTGTGGATGTAAGATGCTGAACAGAGGAAACGTTACACAAAATTCTGTAAAGGAAAAAAAGAATAAGGAGACTAGAAAAGACAGAAGAAACTCGGACACTAGTGCAGTGCTAGTGATTATTCAGATCAAAAACAGAACAGCAGTGTGTGTGTGTGTGTGTGTGTGTGTGTGTGTGTGTGTGTGTGTGTGTGTGTGTGTGATTTAAAGATTTTTTCTCATTTTCTTCCTGTCACATTTGATTTTCCGATACAGCGTCACATGACCGCGGTCATCTGATTGTTCTACTCCTGTGGAATGTTTTTTCACTCACCTTCCTCATTATGTGACCTAAATGAGCCTCAATAACACTACAATAAGACATGAACAAAGCCGTGTGTGTGTGTGTGTGTGTGTGTGTGTGTGTGTGTGTGTGTGTGTGTGTGTGTGTGTGTGTGTGTGCGCTGACAGACATGACACATTGTTGTTTGATGGTCAGACGGAGAACAGAAGCGACGTGTCCAATCAGTAAACAGCAGGTGAATTACACATTATTATACACCAGACAACAACACACACACACACACACACACACACACACACACACACACACACACACACACACACACACACACACTGTATATTCTGTATTTATCTTTATATCATGGCTAGGAGATCAGATCATTGGGTTAGAGAGAGTTTTTGGACGTTAGGAAGTGAATGTTCCGGAAATTCACCGTCTGCTGGGACAAACTGACCTCAATGACTGAGTGTGTTATAGTGCCATTTTTACCCATGAGGCAGGGGGATGGGGGGTATACACACACACACACACACACACACACACACACACACACACACACACACACACACACACAGAGTAATGTCTGAAATGTCATCAAGTCTAATGTCACCCATAAAACTCACAGCTGAACCTCTGGCTAAGCACCAGCATGAGTGCAAGTGTGTGTGTGTGTGTGTGTGTGTGTGTGTGTGTGTGTGTGTGTGTGTGTGTGTGTGTGTGTGGGTGTGTGTGTCCTGTGACTGACCCAGAAATGCCAAATAAATGCATAACACTGTGTGTAAACTCTGTGCACTGTGATAATGTAGAAATTTCCAGAGCTGCTTATAGAGAAACAGAAACAACACAATGATGTGATTTCTTCAAGACAGCACGGGTTACTCCCATCCTGAAGGAACCTGCACTGGATCCTTCAGACATCAGCAACTACAGACCGGTATCACTTCTCTCTTTCCTTTCTAAAATACTTGAAAGCTCCGTATATAATCAGTTATCTCTTTATCTCTCGCAGAACCATCTTCAAGATCCATACCAGTCTGGCTTTAAAGCTGCACACAGACTGCCCTCTTGGCCGTCACTGAGAAACTTCATGCTGCCAGATCAGCCAAACTGTCCTCTGTCCTCATCCTGCTTGACCTGTCTGCTGCATTTGACACAGTCAACCACAGGATTCTCCTGACTACCCTCAAGAGTCTTGGAATTTGCAGAGCAGCATGGCAATGGTTTGTTTCATACTTGGAAGGTCGTTCATATCAGGTATCATGGGGGGGGGTCAACATCTGCACCTTGCAGACTCTCTACTGGTGTCCCACAAGGCTCAGTATTTGGTCCTCTCCACTTTTCCCTCTATACCCACTCTCTTGGCAAAGTCATCTCCTCACATGAGTTCTCTTACCATTGCTATGCTGATGTTACTCAACTTATCTTTTCCTTTCCTCCTTCAGACACCACTGCTTCTGCCCGGATCACAGCATGTCTGATGGACATTTCATCGTGGATGGCAGCTCATCAGCTGAAACTTAACCCCAGCAAAACTGAACTGCTCTTCAGCATGATCTCTCCTTCAACTATTGCTCGTAACCTTGGGGTAATCGTGGACAATCAGCTGTCCTTTTCATCACATATTACTAATCTAACACGGTCCTGTCGGTTTATCCTTTATAACATTAGAAGGATTCGTCCATTTCTAACAACACAGGCCACTCAGTTGCTAGTGCAGTCTCTTGTCATTTCCAGACTAGACTACTGCAACTTGCTCCTGGCAGGTCTAACTTTGAGTGCCACCCGTCCTCTACAGATGATCCAGAATGCAGCTGCACGACTTGTTTTCAACCTCCCTCAGTTCTCTCACATCACCCCGTTGCTGCGCTCCCTTCACTGGCTTCCAGTAGCTGCACGCATCAGATTCACAACACTGATGCTTGCCTACAAAGCCAAAAGTGGACCAGCACCCTCTTATCTTAGAGCTCTCATCACCCCACACACCGCACCACGCTCCCTCAGGTCAACAAGCACTGCTCGACTGGTCCCACCCTCTCTCAGGACGCAAGGTAGCTCTGCCTCACGACTTTTCTCTGTTCTGGCACCAAGGTGGTGGAATGAACTTCCCATCAATGTCAGAACAGCTGAGTCGCTGGCTATCTTCAAGAGACGCCTAAAGACATACCTCTTTCTTAAATACTTAGCCCTTGATAATTAGTGTTTTCTTCTTCAAAAAAAAAACAAAAAACAAACAAAAAAACTCCTAACAGCTGCTCTCTTTTCAACAGGTTTGTGTTCAGTGCACTTCGCTGTAGTCGTACGAACCAGAAATGAAATATTCATTGATGGAGAATTTAAAGCACTCTTGTACGTTGCTCTGGATAAGGACGTCTGCTAAATGCTATAAATGTAAATGTAAATGTGATTTATTTCTAAAAATACTTTCTGCTGAATTTATTTTTATATAAAATGTGAAAAACATCGTCCGGTCCATGACGTGTCATGGATATAAGTAATAAACACGGTGTGTGTGTGTGTGTGTGTGTGTGTGTGTGTGTGTGTGTGTGTGTGTGTGTGTTATTGTCAGCAACACATTAACACTGACGCTGAACACGTGTGAGTTTATCGAGATCTCTGAACATCACGCTGTAATTAACACCAGTGGGACGTGAACGCGGGACTTTACCCAGGATTTTGAGCTCAGCGCTGGAGAAAATGGCTCCGTACTTGTTCTCAGCGACACACTGGTACATCCCCGAGTCGGCCGGCTGAACTTTCTGTATCATCAGCTCTCCGTTCAGCATCTGCACTCGGCTCTGTGTGAGAGAGAAACACACACCACATCACAGCTACACCACGACGTACAGTGTGTGAGACAATGAACAGCAGTAATCCATCCATCTTCTGTAGCACTTATCCTACACAGGGTCACGGGGAGCCTGGAGCCTATCCCAGGGAACTCGGGGAACAAGGCGGGGCACGCCCTGGATGGGGTACTAATCCATCACAGGGCACAATCACACACACACACACACACACACACACACACACACACACACACACACACACACACACACACACACACGTGCTAACCACTAACCTCTTACTGTGAATTCACACAACAGTATTTTTAAATAATGTCTCCCAGAGTTCAGGCTACTGATTATATAAATACTCAAAAATCATAAAACTATTTTAAATAACAATATCTCATTTTATCTCATTAATGATTATTAATAAACATTAAATATTAAATAAAGTAGTTTTGTCTTTGCCCTGTATCTGTAACCATATAAAAAGTGTGTGTGTGTGTGTGTGTGTGTGTGTGTACTTGTGTGTTCAGTGGTTCTCCGTTGCGTAACCAGTGGTAAGAGGGGCGGGGCTTGCCGGTAGCTCTGCACTCCCAGTGTAAATGATCACCGCTGTCCAGCTGAGAGTCGTTTATCAGACTGATCCACTGCGGCGCCGCTAACGGGGGACACAGAGACAACATGGGACACTATAGTCTTAATACCACACACACACACACACACACACACACACACACACACACACACACACACACACACACACACACACACACACACACACACTAAATTGTACATTTCTACTCGTTTATTTTTAGCCCAAAATTCTCTCATCACTTTAATGAAGTTAAAGAATTTTTTTTATTTTTTGCTCATTTTTTTGTCCTTTTGCTTTTTAATGAGGTGAATAAAGAAGTTTTTGCTCATCGTGTGAACTCAAAAAACTAAACTAAACTCTACAGTATAAAGTCTGCACTGATTAAAAAGAGGAAAATGTGATGTAGCCTCAATGATAACGGACAGTTTACAGTATCAGTAAAGTTCAAGACATCGTAACAGTTTAACTTATAATGAATAAATAAATATGATTAATAAATAAAACAAGAAATAAATAAATATTAATATGACCCACAGACTCTGTGTTTATGAGTCCAGTGATTTATTTAACAAGTTACATGAGAGTTACGCACGCGGGGGCGGAGTTTATCTAAAGCGGAGGCGTGTCTCATTCACGCTCGATTCTGATTTTGAACTTAAGTTTATGTTTCCTGCGTGATATCTGAGTGAGGAGCGGCGTTAAGCGGCGTTAAGCGGCGTTAAGTCCAGCGCCTCCTTTGATGTAACCACAATATGTCACGCTGAAATGTTTTTTTGTCTGTAAATACACTCACACACTGTGGAATGTCATTCAAAACCAATATTAAATACATAAATATAACAATATTCATTCATTAATAATATCATCACTTAAAGGTCTACTAAAATATTTTTTTCCACACCGAGGACATCAGAAGAGACGCGTCTGAATCAGAGACATGGTTTATCTGGAGGAGTGAATAATTTGTAGATAAAGTGATGAATGAAGTTAAAGTTTGTCTGTAAGTGTAGCAGATGAGCGCTGGGTCAGATTATCCTTCACTGTGAGCGTATCGAATTAACACCAACACTGACTTTATTTTATTAATTCAACTAAATAACATGTGATACAATTACATTACGATTTCATCACCTCGCTTTAGTGTCTCGTGGTTTAAATTACACGCGAGTAAATGTCAGAGCGAAATACTAGGATGTGCTGGATCAAGTGCTATTTAATTCATTTTTAAACTGTCTCTTGCTTTTATTTTACATCATATTACAATTTAACAGCAAAGAAAAAAGAAACAATGTTTCCTTCTTCAGTCCTTATTTTCTATCCCTGATTTTATTGGGGTTTAAAGGTGAGTGTTTGTGATTAAAGGCAGTGGTCTGGATGCTTCTACTGAAGAGAAATCTGGCTCGGAGGCGTGAATTACACACAGCAAAAACAAATAAAAACAAAATAAAACGGAACAGAACCAGAAGATGTTTCCTCAGATAAGCAGAGTGTGAGTGCGAGATGATTATTGTGAAAAATCCTTGTGACATTACGCTGATCTTCTGCTCCACTCACACTGCTGTTACTGCAGAACACACATTTAATCTGAGTGTGAGTCCGACTGGGATTAGAGAACACACTGCAGCTGATAAACACAGATCTCTGACACCCGAGTGATTTTAGAGTCTCAGAGTCTCCGAGTGAGCGAGAAAATCTGGGACACAGTTATTTTAGTCAGAAAAGAAAGAAGTGCATTAATTGGATTCATGTTATTCCCAATCAAGTCTGTAACAGAGATGAGAAGGAAGATGGCATGGATTTAATTTATTCCTGTGAGAGGAAGAGTCACATTCCTACAGCGAGAGCGTGGAACACAATTAAAATGGAACTGATACCAGCTCTGGAACCAACTTCCCAAAACGTCAAGTAATTCATAAAGCATTAAAATCATCCCGAGTTCCTCTCACACGTCACCGAGCCACAGAGCTCCCCAAGCAAATTTCCAACAAGAGAATTCAAATGGTTCTTTACTTTGTCCTCTGGGGAACCCTTAAAGGTTCTGATTCATCTAATTAATTACATAATTACTAAAGATCTAAACAAACAATTTCCTTTTTTTAAAAAAAATTTTTCCCAGTAGAACCCATTTAAAAAAAGAGAATTTTCATTTATATTTCTACAATCAGAATTAAACAAGTATAAAAGGAGTAATTGTACTTCAAATCTCTCTCTCTCTCTCTCTCTCTCTCTCTCTCTCTCTCTCTCTCTCTCTCTCTCTCTCTCTCTCTCCAGTCCTTACCGTACACCTGGACGTGTCCCCTGAAGGCCGTTCCTCCTCGGGAGTTGTCCGCTTTACACTCGTAACTTCCTGCGTCGTCCAGTTGGATGTTGGGAATCTCCAGCACGGCCTGAGACTTGCGGAGTCGAGCCTTTTTCGGGATGTTCCCGTTGATCTTCCTCCATGTGATGGTTGGAACGGGGCTGAGAGAGAGACACAGAGACAGATGTGTGATTAAAATCATAAGCAAAGAGAAAAACACAACAGAAATTTCAGCAGCAGAGTGAACAGCACTCACTCGTGCAAATGCACCGTTTCCTCTCATTTACAGAGCTAAAGCTTCAGGGTTTACTCTTTATTATTATTATTATTATTATTATTATTATTATTATTATTACTGTTCAAGGATCCTGTTCTTGTTCTTTACAGAACCAGTCCTGCTGTTTTAGAAATCATACACAGTGTTCATATTAATGTTGTGTCTCTCACAGGAACAGTAATGTCTGCCTGATCACATGTCTTTAAAACTATGTACAAGCTACATTTAGGCTTTTATTTTACGCAAAAATTGTAAATTTTTTGGAAAAAAGTCATGTTGTGCTCACGAGGCTGAGAAGGTTGCGATGTGTGAGTAGTAATGCACACTTAGATTATAATAAATTCAGTGATTACACACACTTTAAAAAATCTATTCATGCAGAGCGTCCTCTGTACATGTCCCTGTGAACGAGCTGTTACTATAGAAACCATAACATATTATATTTAGAACGAGAGCATTAATATAAACCTGTGATGTGGAGCTGCACTACTGTCAGAGCTGCTGTTATAGAAAACTAATCAACACCTGACGACCAATCACAGTCCAGAACTCAGCAGCAGCAGCGTGGGAATAAAATATTATTTACTGAATAAACGATAATATTGTAGTTAGATGTTCAGGATGGTTTCTGATCTGCTAGTGAGAACCCTCAGCCTCGGTGCTGAACGTGGCTGGTGTTTTGCGGTTCTTCGAGCTGGCTGTAGAGATAAGAGAACTTCCAGAGTGTCATGTGTCCTGGTGTGTGAGGCGGATGTGTGTGATGTGACCCGAGCGTCCGGACCCTGTGAAGATAAACTGCTTTATCTGACACCATCAGTGCTGCTGCACTCTGACGCCTCATCAGCTTTCCGACGAGAGACATGTGACACGGTGAAAAGATCGACTCTCCTCACAATCTGTCATGTGAAAATGGTCCATCTCAGAGTTTATTGTGTTCCGGCTGCGATCCTGTCAGCACGGAGATGTGCGGCTCCAGATAAAACTGCATCGGGAATCGGGACAGCAGGTAAAACTGATTTCAGCTGACTGCACCTGCGTGTTCACGTTTCAATGTGGGCGATATAGTTTATTAAAATTCAGAATCATGATATTTGTAGATTTTGGATGGAACACGGCTTTATGACGAACAGAATCAGAAGGATCCTATCACAAATCACTCCTAACTTCATTATTCCCCCAACACCTCTTCATCTCCATACAGTCTTCCTGCAAGGTAGCTGATTGTGGAATCTGATTTATTTTTGGTTGATCCAAAATGATGTAGTGGTGCTTCAATGCATAATTCAATTTTTAATGGATATTCCTTTTGATTAAAGGACCATGAAACTCTCCTGTCATTGTTCTGTACTGTGATTTAGATTTGGATTAAACCCGTTTAATTCGAGTGACCAGTCAAACAGACTAAATATAATAACTTTAATAGTGATGGATTGTGATTTCCTGTAAAAATATAAAATATTTTTTTTAAAAATCACAGACCCCTTGGCTAAGCTTCACAGACCTCCTCACCTTGAGAGCCACAGATATATCACACTATTTCATTAGTGTCAGCTGGGAACGTTAATTGAATCTAAATGATGGAGGTTAAATTGGAGCCTCTATAAACAAAGACTATTTAGCTGGAGGTTATCTCAGTGTTTCAGAGAGTCAAGACTGGAAAATAAATGTTCTCTGCCCCAACACACCTGCCACAGCTCAGAGGAAATGAGATAATTAGTCAGTATTCTCACTGTGATTGAGAAGATTGGGTTGAACACGTCTGTAAGAGAAATGATGTTGCAGCAGTTTTTCCTGAAAGTAAATTAATGTAATATTTTGTGTGGTTGTGAGATGATCATTATATAAGAGGACCAGAACCCTGTGATACAACATGTCTAAATGATCTGTGTGTCTGTGCTGATCATTATTGTCTATACGGCCAAAAGTATGTGCACCCCTGACCATCACACCCATATGAGGTTCTTCTCCAAACTGTTACCACAAAGTCTGAAGCACACAGTTGTATAGGACGTCTCTGTACGCTGTAGCTTTACAGTTTCCCTTCACTGGAACTAAGAGACCCAAACCTGTTCCAGCACAACACAAAGTGCACTCCATGAAGACATGGTGTGTGAAGGTTGGAAGAAGGTGGAAGAACTGGAGTGTCCTGCACAGAGCCCTGACCTCAACCCCCACTGAACTGGAACTGAAGCCTTCTCACCCAACATCAGTGTCTGACCTCAACCTCTTGTAGCTGAATGAACACAAATATAGTATATATGCACTTATATAGCGCCTTTTAACCTTCACGGTTCACAAAGCGCTTCACACTGTGTCTCATTCACCCATTCACACACACTATGGGGTTCAGTGTCTTACCCAAGGATACTTCGGCACATGGAGTCATGGGGGCCGGGAATCGAACCGCCAACCTTACGATTAGTGGACAACCCGCTCTACCACCTGACTCACAGCCACGCCCCAAAATCTAGTAGAAAGCCTTCCCAGAAGAGTGGAGCTTATTATAACAGTAAAGGGAGAATAAATCTGGAATGAGTTGTTCAACAAGCACATATGGGTCTGATGGTCAGGGTGCACATACTTTTGGCCATATAGTGTACATCATTGGTGTAGTAGTGAGAGCTGATTATGGAGAACAATAATGGGACAGAACCTTGTGGTGAAACCTGAAACAGCTCTAACAGTCCTGCAAAGTGTTTAAAAGGTGTATAATGTCACTGCTTCAGCTTTTTAAAGTGGACGACAAAAAAGCGGCACTAAAAGCCGATTCCACACCTGTGACCACTTTACTGAAGATAAACACCGTGAGAGTCTTAAACTCAGCACCTCGTTCACACTGACTGATATAAACGACAATTCAGGGTGAAAACTGACTACATACAAAGAGTCACAATCAAATGCACAGATAAAGCTTTCATCTGGAGGCAGGTCAGAAGAAAAGTTCACCACACACACACACACACACACACACACACACACACACACACACACACACACACACACGCATGCACGCACACAAGCCCAAACCTGCTTAAAGGACAAAGTGACATAAGAATAAGAGTTCAGCAAATAACTACAACAATCAAACAATAACTACAGGTTTAAATAAAGATGATCGATTGTAAAGGACTTTGTGACGGTTTTCTCACAGCGGCGGAGTTCAGAGTGCAGATGCTCAATTCAGAGAAAATAACATACAAACTGAGGTTCTGAATCAGAAGCTGTGCTCTTTTATACAAAATAATTGATCAATTTCACATCTCAGATAAACTCAGGAGAGCAGCTTTGACGAACAGATTCCACACATGAGGAGAATATTTTATTTTTGGATCGTTCAGGTTGCCACGGGGATTTTTATGTAAGTCACACAGTAAAACTAAAAAAGTACAATATAAATGTGTTCTGTTTTCATCAGGTTAATGTGAAGCTCAAAAATCTCAAACACGACGCATAAAAAAGAGAAACAGTTGAAAATAGAGTTTAATCATTTCATTCGTTTTCATCTTGAGAACTCTCGACTAGACGAACAAAATAAGGCCCTAAAAATAAAACACAGATTCGCTGCAGGCTGTGACTTTTAATGTTGTTAGAATAAGGGCCTCATCATGTGCACTTCATGCGCACTACTCTGAGTGCTTTCCTCCCTCCTGGCGTTTGGCTCACGTTGACCAACTCCATTTGTCACTGAGGGATTTCTGGTCAAACTGGGATAATGGAGATTAAAAGCATTCGCAGAAAAACTGAAGCCTGGTGAGTAAAGAGCTTTTTCCCCCTCTCCCCTGTGCTCTCTCTCTGTTCTTTATCTCTCAGTCCATCCTGATCTATTCAACAAGAGGAATCTGAAGAAGAAACTGAACTACTGCAACGCACTGCTCCCGGGCCTCCCAGCCAGATCCATCAAACCCCTTCAGATGATTCAGAATGCAGCAGCATGCCTCATCTTCAAACGGCCCAAAAGAACCCACGTCACACCCCTCTTCATCTCCCTCCACTGGCTTCCTGTAGCTTCCCAAATCAAATTCAAGGCCTTGATGCTCACGTACAAGACCTTGTCTGGAACAGCACCTCAATACCTCAACACTCTCCTTGGGGTTTATGTTCTCTCACACAACCTGCCATCAGTTAATGACCGACACCTGGTATAGTGCCTAGTCAGAGAGGCATGGGGTCCCTTTCCACACAGGAAAATCCCCAGTGTTGAATTAACACCTAGAGTGTTGATTTGACTCTTTCAGTGTGCATTTATGTCAATTTGGACATATATAAGCACTGGAGGTGAACACTGGGGATTTTGCTTTCAGTTTGCAGAACCTTCAAACTGACTGTCCCTCAGTGGTGGAATGAACTTCCAACCTCAATCCGGACAGCAGACTCCGTCAATATCTTCAAAAAATGGCTCAAGACCCACCTCTTCTGTGACACTTAACTAACCCCGAGACTTTAAAATTTAAACGTACGTAAGCATTCACCGCAAATAAAACACCTCTGTGATTCTGTTCAAAGTGAACAACGCTGTGCTGAGCTGGAGATAAAGAGCACTTACACTTTATTTTATTTTATTTCTGTTTTGTTTAGGAGGAATTCTTCATGTGATGTTATATACAGTATGATCTCTGAACACCAACATGAACATGAACATCGCTCAGATACACGGGTTCAGTAACAGAACACACACAAACCGACGACTTCCCAAACCTCCAACCAGCTGTTTCTATATCAACCAGCAAAATGTGGAGAGATGGAGAGAGAGAAAAGCAGAGAGATGGAGAGAGAGAAAAGCAGAGAGATGGAGAGAGAGAGAGAAAAGTAGAGAGATGGAGAGAGAGAGAAAAGCAGAGAGATGGAGAGAGAGAGAAAAGCAGAGAGATGGAGAGAGAGAGAAAAGTAGAGAGATGGAGAGAGAGAGAGAAAAGCAGAGAGATGGAGAGAGAGAGAGAAAAGCAGAGAGATGGAGAGAGAGAGAGAAAAGTAGAGAGATGGAGAGAGAGAGAAAAGTAGAGAGATAGAGAGAGAGAGAAAAGTAGAGAGATGGAGAGAGAGAGAGAAAAGCAGAGAGATGGAGAGAGAGAGAGAAAAGTAGAGAGATGGAGAGAGAGAGAGAAAAGCAGAGAGATGGAGAGAGAGAGAAAAGCAGAGAGATGGAGAGAGAGAGAAAAGTAGAGAGATGGAGAGAGAGAGAGAAAAGTAGAGAGATGGAGAGAGAGAGAAAAGTAGAGAGATGGAGAGAGAGAGAAAAGTAGAGAGATGGAGAGAGAGAGAAAAGTAGAGAGATGGAGAGAGAGAGAGAAAAGCAGAGAGATGGAGAGAGAGAGAGAAAAGGAGAGAGATGGAGAGAGAAACTTACTTCCCAAGAGCGAAACACTCGAGTCGGACCGTCACTCCTTTAGCAGCCAGGACTGTAGTAAAGAAGCGCACCTCAATTTTGGGCTCATATTCCCCCATTACACCTAGAACACACACACACACACACACACACACACACACACACACACACACACACACACACACACACACACACACATTGATAATCAGAGTTTATTCTGAGCTTCATCTCCATTACAGCTGATACGTCTCTCTTCCTCTCCTCTTTTCTCCTTTCTTCTTTTCCATCAGTTTGTCTTTACATTAGTGGAGGTAAAAGGCAGGAAAAGCAGACATGAGGAATGAAAGAGTTTCTGCACTGATGGTTTCCTTCCTCTGGTCTTAACCTTCCTTTGTTTATTAATGTCTGTAATCTGTTAATGAGGCCTGTGTGTCTGTCTCCTCTGAGAGATAACGTCAGAGGACAAAAGAAAAGTCTGCCACTGGGGAGCTTTATTATTATTATTATTATTATTATTATTATTATTATTATTATTATTGCATTAATAGTAATGATAGTACATGTGTCTCATATGAACAGCACACGGTTGAGTTCCTGTGTGTAAGCCTTCGGTTTTAAAGCTTAAAAACATGTAAAGTTATTTTATTCATGCAGGATGTCAGTTTATTCCTGCAGTCAGACTGATTTAGACTGAAATTGTAAAGAAATTGAATTTCTCATGCGGCCTGTAAAGCGTGCACAAGAAATGTGAAAACTGCTTCAGTCTTTCTTTTCTGAACTCCTTTTCAATTTCAATCTCCTGCTTGTTACACGTTTACAGCTCCCGAGCAGCCCTCTGTGTATAATCCATTTCCAACATTTTACTATTTTATATTCTGCCTGTATAATATTTAATGTGTGGAGAAGTTGACATTGATAGGAAAAAAAGTCTCGGCTGGCTGAGCTGAAACAAACAGCTCGCAATGCCTGGTTTCAAATCCCAATTTAATCCATTTATTAAGATTACAATGAGTTAGTTTGATGCAAAGCAATTTTCCTTTTCTTTTGTTGTGCCATGCTGCTTAATTATCTGATAAAAGTCCAGGCGTCAATCAGCAGCTCAAAGCATTTAAAATACTGCAGCTAGTAAAGAAAAAACAACAACAACAAAAAAACATTATACCATCACTGGGCTTTACATCTATTTTCTAACAATTAAACAAACAAAAAACCCACACAGACTGCAGACACACTGGGAAACGAGTGTGAAGTGAAACTCAGTGAGCAAATGAAAGATTGTGTAAATTTACTGAACTGATATTTCTCTTTACATTTACATTCAATATGTAGGAAGAAGGTTTCAGCCCCCAGTGATTATCTCATGAGTATCATACTGTAACTGAGAGGATCCAAAAACTGTTCAGTTATAAAGGTAAATGTAATTACAGATTATTATACAGAGTTATTATTAAAGGAGATAAATAGATCGATATTCATATCACATTTAAAATGAAAGATGCAAACCGAAACCAAACTTATATTTTGATCTTTTTACTATTAATATCTTAAATTAAAATTTTTTTGAATATGAAGAAACTTCTGTGACACACCAAGAGCATTTTCACTCTCGGTCATCATGCAGGAATACCTACAAACATGGAGCTGTTCTTGTGGAAGAAGTTTTTTAGCTGTGCCGGTCGACACGAAGGGGACCACAAATCTGAGCTAATCACAGAGCTCCAGTCCTGTGAAAGTCTGGTTTTATATATCAGTAACCATAACAACTCTTTCCCCGGGATCAGGACATTACTCTATGTGCAGCACGGAGAGCTTCCACACACAATGCGGACCGCACCCCGGTCATGTGGAGGTGAACCTCAGACCACTGATTTCAGGAGGACCAGGGCCTCGAGCTGGAAAATGGTTTTCACACTTCACCAAACTCTCAGTACAAACAGCAGCGAGTGTGAAAAAAGCAAAAATGTGAAAACGACCTAAATGTCTTGTTGCTTTAAATTACATTTCTTTCTCTTCCTTATTTTGTACTGAAGGTGTGTAAACTTTCTGCGCTCAGATTTTCAGCGTATTTATTTTCTCTTGTCTGAATTTAAAACATTCGGTGAATTCTGTGAATATCAGACTGCATCATTTTAAAAGACATTGAGAAAGTGGTCCATCTTATAATTAATATTTACAGCAAGCTGCTAACATTGTGATGAGAATTCATGAAAACTGCAGTGAAGAAAAGTCCTCATAAAGTTTTGCAATTTAAAGACAAATGATGTTATCTTGGTATTCGTAGAGGGAGAAGAAGAGATCTGGTGCGTTATGTGAAATTCGGTTGTCGTAAAACGGATCCTTTTTTTCATTCATTGTAAAATAAACAGCTTCATTATGTTTGTGTTTCAGCAGTAAGAACCCTGAGAGGAACGTCTCCCTGAGTGAGTGATGAATGATGAAGGTCAGCAGCGTGTTTGACCTTAGCTTCAGTCCTGACAGACGTAATGACCCGATAAGAATCAGAGCCGATTGCAGGAGACAGGAGATCACAGGACCTGCAAGTGTTTTTGGCAAACTCCTGAATTCGAGAGCCGAAGGATTCTTTAAGAATTACTGTTGTTTCTGCAGCACTTTTCTGTAGGATGATAAATCAGACGACAGGCGCGGTGTGGCAGTGAAGATCCAGTACTTACCCCGAGGTGCAGACGTCTGATTAAGATCGTCTCAGAGGTGAAGCTGCTCTGCACAGAGACTTGTGTAGCATTAATTTACATTCCAGCTGACGGAGAGAAGCAGATTTAAAATAAAACTGCACTGTCCGGTGTCTCCTGTGTCCCCGCGCTACAAGAGTCATAACTCCAGCACAGACTAATTAATTTAAAAGTTGTAGCTGTAGCTGGATTAATTGTGAAAGGCGTCTGTGGAGGGCGATACACCTGGCCTTGCTTGTAAGCATTTCTGAAGATAAATGTTGTTGTTGATGTCCTTTTTAAGCCAAACTCTTTTCTCTCTGTTCCAGCAACTAATCCAGTGAACTCATAACAAATGATGATCACAGATGCTTTTACAAAGAAGCAGCAAAGCTGGAGATCAGCAGAAATAAATTCCCTGTCAGTGGAACAAACAGAATAAACACAGAGCCGTGAACGATCTTCAGTGTCTGCGCTCAACGTTCAAACACTTCGACCCAAAAACAAGGACAAAAATGCTAATGACAACGTCTGTGTAGCTGCACTACAGTCAGAGCTGCTGTTATAGAAAATTAATCAACACCTTCTGACCAATCACAATCCAGAACTCAACATTGCTGTGGTGTAAAACTATTAGAACTAACACATTTAATTCTGTTTTTCTGTTGCTGTTCTGCTGTAGATTTTGCTGTAGGTGTGTCTGCTATAGCGCCCCCTAGCTACAACAACATAGAGCTGATTTTCCATCTGTGTTTGCGCAGTAGTGTGTGAAGTTTAAGGCCTGAAGCAGCCGTCAGACTGAACGCAAATAAACTTTATCTGTTGAAAGTAAAGGGAAGGAAGACACAAAAAACCTGAAGCTTCTGGTAGCATTTAATTTCACTTTGCAGCAAAGTCATCGAAGTGAACATTAATCCTGTGAATAAACTGAAAGAGGGCGGGGCTTTCTGTTTTCTAAAAATTTGGAACCCTACAACTGAGGAGTTTCCCTTCACAAAGAGCCCTTTAAGAAAGAAGAACCAGTAACCATTTGAAGAACCTTTGAGAAACCAATTATTGTCATTTTTGTACCATTACATTCCTTCTGAAATCACATGACCCCATCCCACCAATTATCACCTTACCACCTGCCAAAAAGAAATAATACACTCAGAACATCTAAAAGTTCTTTAGTTTATCCATCTGGAGGAACCCATTATGTTGAACCCTACAACAGAGACCAGCGCTCCAAGAGAGATAAGAACCCATGAGGAACCCTTAGATCCACCAGTGTAGTGAGGAGGAACTCAGGTACAACTCCAGCGTTATAGTGAGAGAAATAAGGCGCGGTCGTTGCTTTGAGTTCATTGGTGCCAAAGTCATTTTCAGCTTTTTTAGGCCGCTGATGTAACGAAGGTTCCACACAGAAAGGCTGCCAACAGGATAATGCATGTGCTGGGCTGCAGGACGGATAAAGACTCCCATCAGCTATGTTTGTTTTTCCGGGTGACTAACTTTTCCTGAAGCTGCTCACAAAAAAAGAAGAAAATGTATGTGCTGTTCTCTGACACGTTGCCTGAGAGGCTGTTTACACAAGGACATTTAGCAGCAGAACTTCACCAACCTGTGGCTCAAACACATCCGTCTGGATTCCTCTTCTCCATCTCTCCCTCCTTTTTTTTAATGAGAAGCCCAAATCAGGTTCAGCATGCTAATGTGCTAAGCACTCAGTGTCTTCCATGCAACAAGGTCATTTGAATCCTGCAGTCGATAAGGAGGTTTGGTGTGTGTGTGTGTGTGTGTGTGTGTGTGTGTGTGTGTGTGTGTGTGTGTGTGTGTGTGTGTGTGTGTGTGTGACAATCCCCGGTGACCTCCAGACATCAGTGATTGTCTCTTTCCATCAAGGTTCTTTCAGAGGAGCTGCACAGAGATGGAGGACGCCGATGTCTGACTTTGAGCTGCAGGTGAAGAGGCTCGTCTGTGTCTTCACATGGAAGAAAACAGCCTGAAGCTTCAGCGTGAGAGAATTCGGTTCTCCCGATCGGCCCCTGGGAGGACCCTATAAAAAGATCCAAGGCCCGTTCATGAACAGGACCAGTGATTCGATTAATTTTGCTCTAGAACATGATTTCCCTGGTGGCCACTCACGCAGGAGTGCATCGTAAGCAGACACAGAAGCCCTCAAGCTAAAGATAAAGCATGTCTCTGTGAAGAAAGGCAAGAAAATGCACAACAGACAACTTCTTCAACTGATGCTTTTCATACTTCACATTTCTTTCAGCGGTGATAAACATTTTCACACGTTATGTAGAGAAAGGAAGGTGAAAAGGCTTTGGTTTGATTTATTATTTCTAAAATGCAGTATATAAGCTTTTAGAGTTCTGTTTGTGCAGCACAAATGTCCTGACATCCACAAAAACACAAGCACTATGAGGACAAAGAGGCTAAGAGCTTTCCACTGCCTTTCACACGGTATATCCATAGAAACATGGGTTCCTCGAGTGTTCTGGAGAACCTGTGAAACATACATTAGTTGCTGTTATTTTCTGGTGAGCTCCTTCAGCTAAATAATTTATGTGATAAACTGAAACAGAGGATCTAATACAGAAGCTGCACTCTTTTGTGTTCAGAAACCCAGAGTTGCTGAACGGCAGCCATTTTCTTCACATGTCGATCGACTCAGATATTTCGCTACTTCTCAGGACTTCTCTACTGTAACTTTTTTAGGCAACAAAATCAGTGTAAGTTTCTACGGATTGCATATTTATGTTATTTCCTTATTTAACCCCTCTGACACCATGTTTTCTTTTCAGATGTGTTTCATAATCATGTTCACTAATTAGTAAAATTCAAGAGCAAAGAGAAATGAGGAAGTGTTATCTGAGAGCTAGCGGAGTGTTAGCATGGCTGTGTGTGTGGTCACTGTAGTTTTTCTGAGTGAGAATAAACTGTAACCTTTCTCAGAAACTCGGCCTGGAGTAGAGCGGCACAAACATTTCTGATTTCTAATTAATCATAAATTACTGGCTGTGTATTTGTGCGTGTGTGTGTGTGTGTGTGTGTGTGTGTGTGTGTGTGTGTGTGTGTGTGTGTGTGTGTGTGATCTCACCATCTGTTCGGAGTGTCAGTGGTGTAGGAGGACTCAGGACCCGGGCGTTGGTCACAGTGTTCTTCACCAGGCAGATGTAGCTCCCTACGTCCGAGGGCTGCACCTTGGAGATGTACAGGTTCCCCGTCTGCTGCGAGATGAAGCGTCGGCTGTCCTCAGCCACGAAAGACGGAAACTCGTTGAACACCCAGCTGTAGATGATCTCTAAAGATGGACAGTCAGAGTGCAGGTGAGATGGATGAGTACACCCCAAGGAGAACCTCACTGTCCTCTAACAGACTCTGGGTTCTCTGATTACAGCAGGGCTTTTAAATAATTCATCCTGAACCTAGCAGTGTGTGACTGTAACGTTTAAATCTTCTCTTTTTGTTCTTTTCTCTAATATGTGCTAATTACCGTGAGTGTTACTGCAGCACTGTAAATAAGAGCCGGTTCTTAAATGGAATGAAATAATAATACTTTACTTGTACTGAGGTAACGTTAAAGCACAAGCCAGAGAGAAATGTTCAGGTCTGAGTGCTTACTGACATCCACACATTAAACATTAAAAAAGCCCCGCAGGATGTAAACATGGATATATAAACACACGGGTGAAAAAGCTACAAGTACAGGGCACGAACGAAACCAACAGCGTGTGTGCAGCTTACAGCCTCGACATTATCCACCCTCTCTGTGAAGAAACATGAAGACGTGAGAAAACAAATAATTTATAAAGCCTCATTCTGCTTGACTGATCACAACACCGGCCTCTAACACTTCATACATCACTAATGTGTCCCGAAATATAATTTCATTTAAAATGATTCCAGACAAATTGAGATGATAACGTGTTTCGAGGGCTACCAGCTAGTGCCACGCCCATCGAGAGGTGCCATGTCATAGCAATATAACAACAACAAAAAATAAATAAATAAAGGAATTAAATAAAATACAAAATGATTAAATATATTTCTATTTGCACATGGTTTTGTTATTGTTTTTTTTACTGACCACCATATTGTAATAAACAGTCAAGTTGAGTTGAATTCTGTATCTCAACAATTTGCCCACAATTACAATTTCTTGTTTTCTTTTTTTCTTAAAGAATGATATATCATATTTTTATCCATTAATGTCACCACCTCACCTGCCTCTCTTTATTCTCTCTCTTTATTCTCTCTCTTTATTCTCTCTCTTTATTCTCTCTCTTCAAGTTAATGTTTTGTTCTTTAACACTAAGAGGATGTTGTCGGGGGTTAATACCCACATAATTTTGGCCGACACATGGATTTTGAATGTCGTAATTCCTGCAGCGGCTCTTCACCAACATTACCACAGATGCATTAATTTCTGACCACGAAAAAATATCAACTGGAGGAGAAAAGAAAAAAAAAATGTAGGGACACAGTGATGTTTTACCACAAAATTCTTCTTGTGTGTGTGTGTGTGTGTGTGTGTGTGTGTGTGTGTGTGTGTGTGTGAGAGAGAGAGAGAGAGAGAGAGAGAGAGAGAGAGAGAGAGAGCCAGTGGCGCTTATAGTAGTAAAACAGTGATGTTGTGATGGATTACAGCTATTATCGTTTTGCCTGTAAGGTTAATTACTATTTGGGTGTGTTCTGAAAGTGAGGCACTGAATGAAATTTATTTTAGGACTCATAAATATACCTGGAGGTTAATTTGTCTTTCGTTTGCTGGAATAGCTTGTAGGAGGGTTCAGGCCCATTAAGAAAATGATTGTAAAAATAAAGTGGCAAAGTAATTGAAAATAATTTGGAATCACTGAGATGTAAACAGGATATTATTCTCACTTTTATTTGTCTGACACGATGCAGAAACTCAAATGGAGAAATGCTGGAGTTTGAAGAATCAGAGAGCTGAAAGTCAGTGTGATCTTTAAAAAGTTTAAATCCTTTTTGATTTTTTTAATTTTTTAATTTTTAATTTTTAAACCAAACTGATTTTTGGTCTCTTGATGCTGCACATGTGACTGTGCTGATTGTTTGTTCCTCTTAATCTGAATGAAAGTTGTTGAACATTATCAGCATTTCCTCTCTGTTTACTGCAGAAGTATTCACAAGGCATCTTATCCTGAACACCAGATGAATATTTATCTCTGAATGAATGGCAGGCTGCAGGAGAGATCTGAGAATAGTCCTGCTGTGATGAGAAATTACAATCACAGAGCAATAATGAACGATAATTGTACTTTCACTAGTCCCAGTTCACTGTTCCTGAGTGTTGGAGAGAATAACTGAACTCCACAACGTCTTGAGTTCACAAGATCCAGACTCATAAACCAGTGTGATTCATTGTTCATGGCATTCGCTGTTGATGGCACTTGTGAAGGAGTTTTCTTTATGAGATAAATATTCATTGTTTATTCAGGTGACACTGGGTCCTGTGTCTGAGAAATTGAATGTGAATCTCTTAAAAGGGCTGCAGTTTCTCAGATTAATCACAGCCCAGACGAAGCGGCACCTGGACGTCTGACAACACTCGATATGCAAAGGAAACCAATGGTGTATGAAATTCATGCAGTGATTGTACAGCAAATAAATCAGTCTGGCAGGAGAAAAATACTCATTTAGTGCCTTAGATCAGCACTGTCTAACTTCAGTACAGGATGAGTGGCATTCACTACAGTTGGAGATTCTTTTCTCTGAAGCTACATTCACATTACAAGCTTGTTTGCACATTTATGACTTTTTTGCTCATATTGGATCTATCTTGATGGTTCACACAGGACAACACATAAGACAAGTGACATTTATCTGTCCTTAATGTCAGTAGATACTGATTCATGCATAGGAATAACATTCATGAACTGTATCAGTCAGGATTTAGGCCTCATCATAGCACAGAGACAGCGCTGGTTAAAGTGGTAAATGACCTACTGATGGCCTCTGATCAGGGTTGTGACTCCTTGCTTGTGTTGCTTGACCTTAGTGCAGCTTTTGATACAACTGATCATACTATTCTCCTTGATAGACTAGAAAACGTTGTTGGCATTAAGGGAACGGCCCTCTCCTGGCTCAGGTCCTATTTGACTGATCATTATCAGTTCGTAGATGTAAATGGTGAATTCTTTATGCATACTGAGATAAAGTTTGGTGTTCCGCAAGGTTCTGTTTTAGGCCCACTGCTTTTTTCTTTATATATGCTACCTCTGGGTCAAATTATTCGTAAACATGGAATTAGCTTCCACTGTTATGCTGATGACACACAGTTGTATGTTTCAGCAGAGCCAGATGACAGACACCAGTTTAATAAAGTTGAGGAATGTGTAAAGGACATTAGACACTGGATGCTTATTAACTTCCTCTTACTTAATTCTGACAAGACAGAAGTACTTATACTAGGACCACATGCAGCTAGAAGTAAGTTTTCTGATTCCATAGTAACTCTGGATGGCCTTTCTGTTTCATCATGTGCAGCAGTAAAAGACCTTGGTGTGATTATTGACTCCAGTCTTTCATTTGACGCCCACGTAGATAATATTACTAAAATAACAGGTTTGTTGACAGCGGAGTGGCTGGCCGCCTTTGTGTCCCAGGGCGCCCTCAAGTCGGTGTTAGCCCAACGTTTGGCTTGAGGTTGCTGTGGATGATACCACATGGATACCCTTAAGATGACTGTGGATGTTGTCACTTGGACAGCGTAATAATTCCACTCACTGAAAACTATGCTTAAGCCTCATTCATTAATCAACTGATAACATTACCTTGGACATTACAGACTTAAAGCTAAAACTCTACTGAAATCAACAATGATCCTAAGGCTTACACTGAAGATCTTTCCAACACATCCAGCCATGTTCGACTCTATAGTATACAGCCGTGGCCAAAAGTTTTGAGAATGACACAAATATTAATTTTCACAAAGTCTACTGCTTCAGTGTTTTTAGATCTTTTTGTCAGATGTAACTGTTACTGAAGTATAATCACAAGCATTTCATAAGTGTCAGTGGCTTTTATTGACAATTACATGAAGTTTATGCAAAGAGTCAATATTTGCAGTGTTGACCCTTCTTTTTCAAGACCTCTGCAATTCGCCCTGGCATGCTGTCAATCAACTTCTGGGCCACATCCTGACTGATGGCAGCCCATTCTTGCATAATCAATGCTTGGAGTTTGTGGGTTTTTTGTTTGTCCACCCGCCTCTTGAGGATTGACCACAAATTCTCAATGGGATTAAGGTCTGGGGAGTTTCCTGGCCATGGACCCAAAATGTCAATGTTTTGTTCCCCGAGCCACTTCGTTATCACTTTTGCCTTGTGGCAAGGTGCCCCATCATGCTGGAAAAGGCATTGTTCATCACCAAACTGTTCTTGGATGGTTGGGAGAAGTTGCTCTCTGAGGATGTTTTTGTACCATTCTTTATTCATGGCTGTGTTCTTAGGCAAAATTGTGAGTGAGCCCACTCCCTTGGCTGAGAAGCAACCCCACACATGAGTGGTCTCAGGATGCTTTACTGTTGGCATGACACAGGACTGATGGTAGCGCTCACCTTTTCTTCTCCGGACAAGCTTTTTTCCAGATGCCCCAAACAATCAGAAAGAGGATTCATCAGAGAAAATGACATTACCCCACTCCTCAGCAGTCCAATCCTGTACTTTTTGCAGAATAGCAGTCTGTCCCTGATGGTTTTCCTGGAGAGAAGTGGCTTCTTTGCTGCCCTTCTTGACACCAGGCCATCCTCCAAAAGTCTTCGCCTTACTGTGTGTGCAGACGCACTCACACCTGCCTGCAGCCATTCCTGAGCAAGCTCTGCACTGGTGGTGCCCCGATCCCGCAGCTGAATCAATTTTAGGAGACGGTCCTGGCGCTTGCTGGACTTTCTTGGGCGCCCTGAAGCCTTCTTCACAACAGTTGAACCTCTCTCCTTGAAGGTCTTGATGATCCGATAAATGGTTGATTTAGGTGCAATCTTACTAGCAGCAATATCCTTGCCTGTGAATCCCTTTTTGTGCAAAGCAATGATGGCTGCACATGTTTCCTTGCAGGTAACCATAGTTAACAGAGGAAGAACAATAATTTCAAGCACCACCCTCCTTTTAAAGCTTCCAGTCTGTTATTCTAACTCAATCAGCATGACAGAGTGATCTCCAGCCTTGTCCTCGTTAACACTCTCACCTGTGTTAACGAGAGAATCACTGACATGATGTCAGCTGGTCCTTTTGTGGAAGGGCTGAAATGCAGTGGACATGTTTTTAAGTTCATTTTCATGGCAAAGAGGGACTTTGAAATTAATTGCAATTCATCTGATCACTCTTCATAACATTCTGGAGTATATGCAAATTGCCATCATAAAAACTGAGGCAGCAGACTTTGTAAAAATTAATATTTGTGTCATTCTCAAAACTTTTGGCCACGGCTGTACAACCTTAGAAGAGTAACAATTTATATTCTCACTATCTGCTTTTACCCAGATGAGGATGGGTTCCTTTTTGAGTCTGGTCCTCTCAAGGTTTCTTCCTCATGTCACCTCAGGGAGTTTTTCCTCACCACCATCACCTCTGACTTGCTCATTAGGGATAAATCTAAATCTATATCTGGATTTCTGTAAAATTACTTTGTGAAACTGTCCATTGTTAAAAGTGTTATATAAATAAAACTGAATAGAACAGAATTGAATTGATTCTATCTTAGTGTTGATTTGAAACAGGATGCTTGATTGCCAGGATTTTGTGTGACTTTTGTAATCTCACAGCTGTTGATTGTTACAATTCACCCTTTTGTTAAAGACATTCGTCCTAAATCACTGAGACAAATCAACATTTAACACTGAACCTCCCAGCCTGTTTACATTACACCAAAATGCTTTGATACATACCGTATACTATGTTTGCCCTCTTAGTTATGCTTATATTAATATAAACTTTTCCCATTGGACCAGTCAGCACACCCAGACCACTCAGGTCTGTCTCTCCAATGACTGTTGAAGGATTTCAAATACACCATATCTTCCACAAATCTTCCACAATGTGTTGCCTAGCTTTAATTTCATCATCTTTCCACTAAATATAGTGGAAATGACAGTAAAACATCAGCTCCATTGATTTTGACCTCTTAAGTAGAGTAGAAGGGGGAGGGTGGGTGCAGCAGAGGGACGGCTGGAGACACAGTGCTGAACTGGTTGAAGAACCGGTTCAGCTCATTGGCCCAATCTGTACTTGTCTCAGTTTGCTCATTGCTGTTCTGGAAGCCAGTGACCAGCTTCATACCACTCCACACATCCCTGGTATTATTCTGTTACATTTTCATCTCCAGTTTTTTCGTAAGAGTTTTTAGACTCCCTTATTTTCACTTTCAGTTCTCTCTGGACCCACCTCATGTCATTATTGTCCCCATGTCATTAAAAACTCTCTTCTTTCCACTTGCCTTCAGCTCATTGGTTATCCAGGGTTTGTTGTTTGGAAAGCATTTTACTTCTCTGGTGAGAATGATGTTTTCAGCAAAGAAATTGACGCAGTCTGTGACACAGTAAGTCATACCATTACTGTCCTCCCCATGCAGATCCCATTCTGTTGTCTCCAAACAGCCACCCAGAGTCTCCCCCACTTCATGAGTCCATTTCTAACTGTTTTTAGTGCTGGATGTTGATGGACGGCTGTGTAGCTGAGCATGAGCAGGACCAAACTGTGGTCTGATCTGCTGAGTGGGGGAATAGCAGTAGAGTTGTTTGCATTTCTAATGTTAGCAAGTCGAGTGTTTTGTTTTCTCTGGTCAAACATACAACAAACTGGTAAAAGTACTGGTAAAAACAATCGAGGATAGAGAGGCATGTTTGAAGTCACCAGAGATTGCTGTAAAAGCTTTGGGGAGTTGCATCTGCAGTGATCCTGTGGATGACTTCACACTCTGATTCCGTCCATGCAGAAGGGGGAATGTAAACAACAACAATGGAGTACAGGAAGAAAACCCAGATATTATGGGTGCAAACCAATTCAATGTCTGGGCTACAAAAGTGCTCCATAACAGTAATATGTCCAGGATTACACCATCTGCTGTCACAAGCAAAGCAAGACCCACCTTTCCCCTTACCACTCTGTTTGGTGTCCTGATCTGTCCATATCATCTGAAATCTTGTCTTGTGAAGTCTTGTGTTACATTAAGGCAGAAAATCAGATCTGTGTCACTTTAACCTCTCAATCAGAAGGTAGCCTCACACACACCTACAGAACCTGCTAATGAGCTCAAACAGGTTACAGGAAAATCACCAAACTGTGCTGAACTCCAGCCTCCAGGAATGAAGCACAAGAAATCAGCAGTGTTTGTTCCCCTCAGCTCTGCTACAGGAAGTCCGCCAAAGTAACACCAGGTAAACAGGATGGAGTGATTCGAACAAACTTGACCTGGATTTCTTTGATGCGGTGTGACTCAGTTCACTTTATTGATGTAAAACAAACATGTATTATAATCTCAGCCAGAGAGATGGATTAGTCTGTTGTTTATAATTTAATGTCTAACTCCACACATAAGAAGAATACTAATTATATCTGTGTTTGAGAACAAGGCCATGTTAAGCCGAAGTGTGTTCGGGGACTGACGAGTATTTGAGCTAACACACAAACAACAACACATTTATATTACAAACAACATGTTTAGCTGCTGAAGCTAACACCAGTCCAGTCGGATCAAACCTTAATAAAACAAATGATACAATCTGAGGTTCAATTTAAAAATATTATTTATTATATATTATTTATAAATATTCTATATTACACCACAGTGCTGCTGAGTTCTGGATTGTGATTGGTCAGAAGGTGTTGATTAATTCTTTATAACAGCAGCTCTGACAGTAGCACAGATGCACATCACAGGTTTATATTAATTGCTCGTTCTAATACGTTATCGTTTCTATAGCAACGGCTCGTTCACATGGACGTGTACAGCGGATGTTATCAAACTGCTGTGGTATAAAAGGGATAAAACTCTTGGAAACGTGCTGTTATAGGAAAATAATCTTCAGGGTGGTAACAGTAACTTCACTTCATCAAGCCACCCCACCATTGATTATTTTCCTATAACAGCATGACACTGAGTCCTTACATACTGGACTAACAATTCATTTGTCACAAATACTGAGTATGATCTCTCTCTCTCTCTCTCTCTGTCTCTCTCTCTCTCTCTCTCTCTCTCTCTCTCTCTCTGGTCTGAAAATAAATCAATATTGGCATTTTTATCTTCAAATCAGTGATTTACATCAAATAAATATTTAAAGAAACTTTTTTAAATGACCAGATTTTAATATATTTTTTTTAACTCTAAAAATGACATTTTTTGCCTGGACAGGAAGTGACCTAGCAAACCTGGCATGTAGTGCTGCAGTAAGAAAACGTCCATCATGTTGAAAGCTTTCACCTTCACAGGCAGAGAGATGTTCAGCTCTAAGTCTTGGTCATGTGGTGTGCAGCAATAGAGCAGAGATGATTCTGATAGCGGTGATGATAAAACAAAGCTGCAGATTATTTAAGGTCAAGCAGAAGAACAAGAAGCCGCACATGTGATGATCCAGCAGAGAAGACTATTAGACGGAGAGTTTGAGATACACTCGTGCAGAAACAGAGATCCCCTGCTGTGGGAGATAATTGTCTGTGTGAGAATCTGTTTCATTCCTAATGATCCGGTAAATTCGAGTCCCTGACGCTGAAGCTTCACTCCAAATGTGTTCTATCAACCGGGTGGAGATGGATCGGTTAACAAGCAAACCTACTAGATCCTCTAGTTGAATGTTAGTTACTGATGATGCCATGTCCTGGTCTCACGTTATCTCTCTGCATTGTTCTGTGATGAGACCACAGGTAGTGTGACACACACATTCTCCTCCAGACTCTGAAAATCCATCACACTTTAGTGTTGGGAGTGGCAGTGTAATAAAATAGCAGCTGATGATGATAGGATGACACTCTGAGCAGAAGCAGACTGCTCTCGGGGAGAAAGGCTCGTCAACATGACCTGCCAAACATAAATATGTCTCGGAGATGGGGACACTGATGAAACTGTGTCAGCACAGGGCTGGAAATTTACAGCTCACATGGCTGAAGGAGAGTGGATTCAGCAGGACTATTTTTCTTATTTGCCTCCATTGTCCTCCAATAATGATAACGCTGTTCCTCAGCACTCTATCAGTGCTTAACATGCTCATGTGCAACCTGAACAACGCTGACCTTATCACGCTGCAATCACAACAAAATACAATGCCTACCATGTAGTGTTACAACCTGGAACAGAAATGGACTTAATTGGGATTTTATGCCATGAATCTGAACAAAACAGTTCTTAATCTTTAAGGGGGAGCATCCATATGATGTAAAAGAAAACATGATTCATCAGACCAGTTCAGGTTCTGATGCTCACGTGCCCATTGTAGGAGCTTTCGGTGGTGTACAGGGGTCAGCATGGGCTCTCTGACCGGTCTGAAGCTACACAGCTCCATATGCAGCAAGCTGTGATGCTCTGTGTGTTCTGACTCCTTTCTATCAGAGCCAGCTTTAACTTTTTCAGCAGTTTGTGCTACAGGAGCTCTTCTGTGGGATCGGACCAGACAGGCTAAGCTTGCCCATTTTTCCTGCTTCCAACATATCAACTTTGAGCACTGACTGTTCACTTGCTGCCTAATATATATCCCACACCTTGACAGGTGCCACTGTAATGAGATAATCAAACTTTATTCACTTCACCTGTCAGTGGTTTTAATGTTATGGCTGATCGGTGTAGCTGGCATAGTTATTTACAATTTTTAAAAAGTTGTGATTAAATAAGGATTCATCCCTGTTGCTGTGAAACCCCTAAATTAGTTCTCTGAAACCTAACACTGATCACCCCCCTGAGAACACCATCCCCACTGTGAAGCATGGTGGTGGAAGCATTATCCTTGTCCTCTTTGCGTTTCTCTGACTAATCCCCTCTTTACCCACTCATTGACTTTTGATGGATGGTCTCCATTAGTCGTGATTGTGTCCTATTCTTTACATTTTTTAAATAACAGATTTAATGCCGTTCTGCTGGATGTTCAAAATTTGGGATTTTTTAAAATAACTAAACCCTGACTGTTACATAAACTGGAGGAAGGGGAGACAGGATGCATGTGCTGGGGAAACGTCAGTTTATTAGGAATAGGTGATTCAAAATTAATGGAACAAAAAAAGACAACAAACCATAATCCAGAGAACAAAAAATCAGCAATAATCCAAAATGAGATAATCCTTCAGGCACAAAACAAAACAAAGGGAAAAACACGCGAGGCAAGGAGGTGGTTTGGGAACCACGGACAATGAGCAACTTACTTTGAACTCTATTCTATCTATTCTAAACTAAAACTCCGCAAGGAAGCGGAAACAGAGCGGGGTTTTTAAACACACACCAGTAAGAGACACCTGAAACTCATAATGACAATGAATGAACAAGAACCAATAAGAATAAGGAGGCGGAGACATGACACAAACCAAAACATAAGCACATGGTAGAACACGGGAGGCGGAGACATGACGTGAACAAAAACAAACACACATGGCAAAGAAAACAAACGTGAGTTCATGAAAGAGTCCGAATGGATTTTATGAATAGCGCTGGAATGCGCTCAGTGGAATGCGGAAGTACGCTGCTCTGCTAGCCTCCGTTAGCTTCGTAGTGAGAGAGAGGGAACCTAACACTGACTGATAGTCATTACTTTGTCCCAGACTTATTTTGATCGCTCCTTGGTCTTTATAATGCTGTGTGTTTAGGTATGTTCTCTAACAAACTCTGGTTTCTTCCAGGAACAAGTGAATTCATACAGAGTATAAACTCTTGTGACACTTTAATTACATGTAGTTCAACTCCATTCAACTGATTACTTGACTAGTAATATAACAACTAATAGCAACTGTAAAGTAGCAACTGGTTTAGGGATTTCACAGCCTTGGGGGTGAATACTTATGCAATCAAACATATGTTTTATAAATAATTCTGGAAACTATTTTGATTTTCCCCCACTTCAGTATTATGGGATGTTTTATGTAGATTCATGACATAAAATCCCAATTAAGTCCAGTTTATTACCAGGTTGTAACACTACACAATGTGCACAGATATGACAGGATGAAACTACTGTTAAAAGGTTTTTTGTGTCAAACAGTAAATGAGAACTAACTGCAGGTAAGAACTAAAGTTGTGAGTGGGGAACTGAAGAAACATCAGACCAACAGACCATCAGACTATCAGACCACATGCACCGTAGGACTGCTCCGAGGAATCATTCGAGACAATTCATTTGGATCTGTTGCTTTGCTGTGTCATACCTAATTTACATAGAATTGAATAAATCTCAATTCAACTGTCAACAGTAAGACAGTTTGGACAGAGAGAGTGAGACAGACAGTAAGACAGTTTGGACAGAGAGAGTGAGACAGACAGTAAGACAGCTTGGACAGAGAGAGTGAGATAGACAGTAAGACAATTTGGACAGAGGGAGTGAGATAGACAGTAAGACAATTTGGACAGAGGGAGTGAGACAGACAGTAAGACAGTTTGGACAGAGAGAGTGAGACAGACAGTAAGACGGCTTGGACAGAGAGAGTGAGATAGACAGTAAGACAATTTGGACTGAGGGAGTGAGACAGACAGTAAGACAGTTTGGACAGAGAGAGTGAGATAGACAGTAAGACAATTTGGACAGAGGGAGTGAGATAGACAGTAAGACAATTTGGACTGAGGGAGTGAGACAGACAGTAAGACAGTTTGGACAGAGAGAGTGAGATAGACAGTAAGACAATTTGGACAGAGAGAGTGAGACAGGCAGTAAGACAGTATGGACAGAGGGAGTGAGACAGACAGCTTACCAGGTGAATGAGGAGGAGGCATACACATCAGCACTACTCCCTGACCTTCTCTGACGGACACACCTCCTCTCGCTCGCCCACTGAAAGCACTGAGATCTGTGAACACACACACACAAGCACACACACACGCACACACACAAGCACACACACACGCACACACACACACATACACACAAACAGGGTGTTAGAATGACTGGCTGTGGTTCAGAGGATGAATCTGACCTGCAGATTAAAGGCCGAGCGCTGTGTATGGGAGAACGTGATGCTCTGCCAGAGGCCTGCTCAGATTTACTGCCTGTGTCCTCAGCAGCAGCTCGGCTCCGAGGGGAACCGGGTTCTAAAGACGACCTCCAGTGGTATTTAAAGCATCTAAACTCGACCAAAGCCATTAACACCTTGAGAGCTCTCCAAATGCCAGCTCAGGAATTTTGAGGAAATTGAGAACATTCACTTTTTTCATCAGATAATTATACAGTGTTGATATGTGTAAGCATCTCTCTCTCTCTCTCTCTCTCTCTCTCTCTGTCTCTCTCTCTCCCTCTCTCTCCCTCTCTCTCTCTCTCTCTCTCTCTCTCTCTCTCTCGGTGCATGCTGGGAGTGTTTGGGTGTGTGAGTGTTCACAGGAGGTGAGAGCTATCATGTGCTTTTTTTCTGTTTTCCTTTCACTTTTCCTGATAGAGCTAATCTCTTTCGGTTAAGTAAAGAGAACAGAGAGTTATTTGTAAGTTTTTGTATTGAAAGCGAGGTTTATTAGTTAGGTAAGTTAGTCAGGTGAGTAGTAGCAGGGCGGGAGCGGGATGGCGTCCCTCACACAGAGGGTGGCGTCACCTGTCTCCCTCCGCCATGGCGTCAGGTGTGTGCCGGCTAACGGTGTGAGTGTGGAGGAAGTGTTACGGGGAATAGGGAAGGAGATCGGTAATGAGAACATATCGTCTGCTTCCCGCATGAACAAAGCGGTGGTGGTCTTCGTGAAGGAGGAGGCTCAGGTGAGACACCTGACCAACACCGGCATTGTGGTAAGTGGTGATTTTGTTTTAGTTTCACCGCTGATTGCCCCGACTGTCCGGGTAACTGTAGCTAACGTGCCTCCGTTCATTCCTGATGAGGAGATAGCGCGAGGGCTAATGCGCTACGGAAAGGTAGCAAGCGCGATTAAAACAGTTCCCCTAGGCTGTAAGGACGGAGGATTAAAGCACGTCTTGTCTTTCAGGAGACACGTGTTCATGTTCTTAAACCAACAGGAACTGGGCGTGTCTTTTAGAGTGGTGTATGAGGGCAGATCGTACATGGTGTCCGCTAGCACAGGACACATGAAGTGTTTTGAGTGCGGGATGAGGGTAGCGTGTCCACACAAGGCTCAGGCCTCTGAGGGGGCAGCTGGGCAGGGTAACGTGGAGGCAGCTGGGTAGGGTAACGTGGAGGCAGCTGGGCAGGGTAACATGGAAGCAGCTGGGCAGGGTAACGAGGGGGCAGCTGGGCAGGGTAACGTGGGGGCAGCTGGGTAGGGTAACGTGGAGGCAGCTGGGCAGGGTAACGAGGGGGCAGCTGGGCAGGGTAACGTGGGGGCAGCTGGGCAGAGTAACGAGGGGGCAGCTGGGCAGGGGATTGAGGAGGAAGCGGGGCAGGGTAACATGGGGTCAGCTGGGCAGGATAAAGAGGGGTCAGCTGGGCAGGGTAAAGAGGGGGCAGCGGGACAGGGGATTGAGGGGGCAGCTGGGCAGGGTAACGAGGGGGCAGCTGGGCAGGGTAACGAGGAGGCAGCAGGGCAGGGTAACGAGGGGGCAGCGGGGCAGGGGATTGAGGAGGCAGCGGGGCAGGGTGGTGAGGTTGAACAGATCACTGAGGAGGAAGCTAGACATAGCAGTGAGGAGTCCATGGTTATAGGTGTTGCAGTAAAGGAAGCTGAAGGTGTGCAGACTGCAGATACAGTTAAGAGTGAAGCTCAGGTTACTGAGAATATAAAGAAACCTCTCACTGCTCCCAAAAAAAGGAGACTTGGGACTTTTAAAGAACTGGAGGCCAGTCTCTCTTTTGTGTTCTGATTATAAAATCTTCTCCAAGGGCCTAGCCAATAGACTGAAACTTGTTTTAGATTCAGTTATAAAAAATGATCAAACTTATTGCATCCCAGAAAGGTCTATAATAGATAACCTTTTTTTATTAAGGGACATAATCGATTTTAATCAGCTAAATAAGAATAAACTGGGAATCCTGTCAGTAGACCAGGAAAAAGCTTTTGATCGTGTAGACCATGGGTACCTTTTTAATGTGTTGAAGCACTTTGGCTTTGGAGAAGGTTTTATATCCTATGTAGAACTTCTGTATTCTGAGGTATGTGTGATGGTTAAAGCAGGGGGAGGTTTAAGTGCCCCAGTACCGGTGACTAGAGGTATTAGGCAGGGCTGTCCACTCTCCGGACAGTTATACAGTCTAGTCATCGAACCCCTACTATGTAGGCTCAGAGCAACACTGAAAGGGACGTTAATACCAAAAGTTAATGGTCATTTTAAGGTGGTCTTAGCAGCTTATGCAGACGACATTACTGTTTTTATCACTGAGAAAGATGACATCACACTTTAAAAAAAGATCATTGGGACATATGAAAAAGCTTCTTCTGCACGGGTAAACTGGTCAAAAAGTGAAGGTTTTATGTTGGGCATCTGGGAGCACAGAGCAGTTCCACAAGTTCCAGAAGGGCTACAGTGGAGAAGAGATGGACTAAAAATCCTGGGGGTATTTTTAGGAAATGAACAATTCCAGAAAAAAAAATTGGGAGGGGCTGCTGGAAAAGGTGTCTGCCCGATTGTCCAAGTGGAAATGGCTATTACCACATTTGTCTTACAGAGGAAGAGTTCTAGTAGTAAACAACCTGGCTGCCTCAACTCTGTGGCACAGGACCATTGTTATGGAACCGCCTGAAGAGCTGGTTTCTAACATACAAAGAAGAATAGTGGACTTCTTTTGGAGTGAACAACACTGGCTGTGTGCGGCAGTACTTTACCTGCCGGTACAGGAAGGTGGGAAAGGGCTGGTAGACGTGAGGAGCAGAATCCGTGCCTTCCGGATACAAGCTGCGCAGAGACTCCTATACCACAAAGATGTGGTGTGGGAGAAAACTGCAAGTGCCCTCCTGAGGAGAGTAGGTGGCCTCAAGCTCGACAAACATCTGTTCTTAATGAAGCTGGAAGAGTTGAGCTTGTCCAAGCTGACCCCTTACTACAGATCCATGCTGCACACATGGAAAACAGTAACAAGAACAGAAAGAGTCATGGACAATCTAGAGCAATGGACTCTGGAAGAACCACTCTTCTTCAACCCTTTCATAAAATCGAGACTGCTGTCCTCGGTGAGCATACGTAGGTGCCTACTGGACAACAACATCACAAAGCTGGGCCACCTACTAGACGAAGGAGGCTGGATACCAACGGAAGAGCTGAAAGCAGTGACGGGGCTGAGATCTTCGCATCTAACAGCGAAACTGCAGGAAGAACTGTACAATGCACTACCAAGCAGCTATAAAATGTACATTGGACAGAGACATGGGACTACTCATGACAGGAGGAACGACATGGAGTTTCCAGGACTTCGATTTCTCCCTGCGGTTAGAGCGGAGGAAGAGGATGAAGTTACAGACTCCATTTTGTCTTTCAAGACTCCACAGTCGAAACTCTTCAATGACATGTCTAAGAAAGCCATGTACCAAATAACGGTAAAAGTGCTGCACAAAGATTCCTTGAGGAGACAAAAAGTCTCAAGGTGGCCAGGGATGTTGAACCCAGACATTCTTGTGCGAGACAGGTGGAGGACCCTGTATAAACCCCCTGTAGAGAAGCGTACTGCTGACCTGCAGTGGAGGATTATTCACGGGGCGATAGCTACAGACGGACATGTGGCACACCTCACTCCAGCGGTGAAGGGGGAGTGTAGGTTCTGTGGGGTAAAGGAAGACCTAGAACACCTGTTTTTAAGATGCCCGAGATTAAAAGGTCTTTTTAAGCTACTCAAGAGCTGGTTTCAAAAATCAGATGAAGCGTTCTCAGAGAAGGTTTTTATAGGAGGAGTAAAATACAGCTTCTCGAAAAGGAGAAAACTGGTTTTATTGAACTATCTGATGGGCACAGCTAAACTAGCAGTGTGGATAACTAGGAAAAACAAAGGGTTACAACGAGCTACTGTAGATCCAGAGGTTCTCTGCAAGCGGCTAGTAGCGGCTAGGCTGAAGATTGAATTTGCTTACTACAAGCTGCCCAGCAATGCAATGGGTTTTTATGAAACATGGTGTGTGAATGAGGTTTTATGCTCAGTTCATGAGAACCAACTTGTTTTTAACTTCTGATTCTCTTTCATCTTTTAGCATTTTTTTTATCCATTGCCTATTTATTCATTGTTTTAATTTATTTTTAATTCATTTATCTTTTTATCTATATACTAGGACAGACACATGATAAAAAATTGTGAAGCACACATGTACAGGTGCATCTCAATAAATTAGAATGTCATGGAAAAGTTCATTTATTTCAGTAATTCAACTCAAATTGTGAAACTCGTGTATTAAATAAATTCAATGCACACAGACTGAAGTAGTTTAAGTCTTTGGTTCTTTTAATTGTGATGATTTTGGCTCACATTTAACAAAAACCCACCAATTCACTATCTCAACAAATTAGAATATTTCATAAGACCAATAAAAAAACATTTTTAGTGAATTGTTGGCCTTCTGGAAAGTATTTTCATTTACTGTACATGTACTCAATACTTGGTAGGGGCTCCTTTTGCTTTAATTACTGCCTCAATTCGACGTGGCATGGAGGTGATCAGTTTGTGGCACTGCTGAGGTGGTATGGAAGCCCAGGTTTCTTTGACAGTGGCCTTCAGCTCATCTGCATTTTTTGGTCTCTTGTTTCTCATTTTCCTCTTGACAATACCCCATAGATTCTCTATGGGGTTCAGGTCTGGTGAGTTTGCTGGCCAGTCAAGCACACCAACACCATGGTCATTTAACCAACTTTTCGTGCTTTTGGCAGTGTGGGCAGGTGCCAAATCCTGCTGGAAAATGAAATCAGCATCTTCAAAAAGCTGGTCAGCAGAAGGAAGCATGAAGTGCTCCAAAATTTCTTGGTAAACGGGTGTAGTGACTTTGGTTTGCAAAAAACACAATGGACCAACACCAGCAGATGAAATTGCACCCCAAATCATCACAGACTGTGGAAACTGAACACTGGACTTCAAGCAGCTTGGGCTATGAGCTTCTCCACCCTTCCTCCAGACTCTAGGACCTTGGTTTCCAAATGAAATACAAAACTTGCTCTCATCTGAAAAGAGGACTTTGGACCACTGGGCAACAGTCCAGTTCTTCTTCTCCTTAGCCCAGGTAAGACGCCTCTGACGTTGTCTGTGGTTCAGGAGTGGCTTAACAAGAGGAATACGACAACTGTAGCCAAATTCCTTGACACGTCTGTGTGTGGTGGCTCTTGATGCCTTGACCCCAGCCTCAGTCCATTCCTTGTGAAGTTCACTCAAATTCTTGAATGGATTTTGCTTGACAATCCTCATAAGGCTGCGGTTCTCTCGGTTGGTTGTGCATCTTTTTCTTCCACACTTTTTCCTTCCACTCAACTTTCTGTTAACATGCTTGGATACAGCACTCTGTGAACAGCCAGCTTCTTTGGCAATGAATGTTTGTGGCTTACCTAGTGAACCAAACTGAGAGACCATTTTGAAGGCTCAGGAAACCTTTGCAGGTGTTTTGAGTTGATTAGCTGATTGGCATGTCACCATATTCTAATTTGTTGAGATAGTGAATTGGTGGGTTTTTGTTAAATGTAAACCAAAATCATCACAATTAAAAGAACCAAAGACTTAAACTACTTCAGTCTGTGTGCAGTGAATTTATTTAATACACGAGTTTCACAATTTGAGTTGAATTACTGAAATAAATTAACTTTTCCACGACATTCTAATTTATTGAGATGCACCTGTATGTGTCTGGCAAAAAAACGAATAAAAGTATTGTTAAACCTCAAACCTCTCTCTCTCACTCTCTCTCTCCATCCATCTCTCTCTCTCTCTCTCTGAGATGTAATATGATCACCTGCTTTGAGGAAACTGGCCCTGACTCTGAACGCTGTTCTCTTCATCATTTCAGCTCTAGTTTTTTTTTATTATTAACCTGGAAAATCTGCCTGTCGCATAAATAAACAAACAAACAAACAAACAAACAAATAAATAAACATTCTTGTATGAAGCCTGAGTTGATGAAGCTGTTTTTTCTTTTACCTTGAAGATCTCTTGTGGGACACTTCTCCACTGATACACACTAATCACTAATTATACCACAAAGAGAGAGAGAGAGAGAGGGAGAGAGAGAGAGAGAGAGAGAGAGAGAGGGCAAGATGGAGAGAGAGAGAGAGAGAGAGAGAGAGAGAGGGCAAGATGGAGAGAGAGAGAGAGAGAGAGAGAGAGAGAGAGGGAGAGAGAGAGAGAGAGAGAGAGAGAGAGGGCAAGATGGAGAGAGAGAGAGGGAGAGAGAGAGAGAGGGCGAGCGAAGGAGACAGATAAATGTATTAAGACATTAGTGGATTCAATATTGCTCATATTTATATTTTCGCTCTCACTGTAGGAGATCAAACAGCTGTGTAATGGCCTCTGTACCATTCTCATTCACCAACCACTAACTGATCACGGGTTTGATCGATGTTCTTTCTGATCAACACCAGCAGCAGTTATCCCACTGATCTAAATCCGGATATATTAATCACACATGTAAATGCATTTGGAATGATCATGATTAGATTTGATGTACATCATCTTATCTGATAAATACACAAAGCAGCTCCTTGTCCAGATAATCAGATTAAATAAAGTGTCAGTGGTGCAGAGAGGAACATCTCAGATTAAGGTTGAAACAGACATGTGAACATTCACATACGTCCTAAAACACTCTGGATCCATCGGCACTCAGTTCCAGTCGGCAGTAAAGTGTGTGTAAAGGTCAGTTGTGATGCTGATTGAGTAAACACACTTCAGGTGTTCACTAAGAGGAAAGGAAATGTTAAACACCAGAACATCTGCAAGAAAAAATTTCTGCTGTTCAGCTGCTGCACTTCATCCAAATTCATAAGTCACTACACAATCACTCAGTTTCATACGATTTCCCCGATGAAGATTAAACACAACACCGATATCTCCTTTACACCAGACGCACATCAGTCAGAGTGAACACACACACACACACACACACACACACACACACACACACAGTGCTGAAGCTAAAAAAAGCTTTATTCTCTGCTCTCCAGCTAACAGAAGTGAAGGTCATTAATCTGAGCATTGTGAACTGACAGAGAAAGCAGGAGATGAATGTCACACTTTTCACATGATTTCCACGCGTCTGTGGGCGGCTTTGATTTTTCTCTTCCACACTAATATGAAGGCATTTTAATTCTGCACTGAAGTGATGTAACACAGCGGGAGTCCATGACCAAGCGCTGAACAGGGGGCGGCTTTTACAAAACGCACACACCCACACACACACACACACACACACACACACACATCTACAAGACTTCTGTCTCACTTTCTTTTTTCTACCTTTATGTCACTCTGCCATTTTCTCTCCCCATCTCTCTCTCTCTCTCTCTCTCTCTCTCTCTCTCTCTCTCTCTCTCTCTCTCGTTCTGTTTCTTTCATTATTTCTCCATATTTTCTTTTTTCTGTTTAGGAAATGATTGTTGTTATTATTCAGATTTTTGGCATCACCATATCGTCTCTTTCCTGCATTTTCATTCAGTGCACACGAAAACCGTTTCACATGTCGTCCATTTCCCGTCGTCTCCTTCCCTTCTCCCTTCATAAAAACCACAACACAACCAGATTTCTTCTCTTACAGCTGCAAATCGCTTAACAGGCGCTGCCATCGAGGCGAATAATTCAAAGCATTAAGAGGAAACGGGAAGAAAAGCCTGAGGTCATCGCAAATAACTAACAACTGAACTGTGTGTAAATTAGTGCATTGTTGGTGTTGAGGATAAAATGGCGTGTCAGAGGAACAGTGCAGTCCGAGACACATCGCTTCCGATCCAATCAGCAGGAACACGGAGTAATCAGACAGAAAGTGTTTGAAACGTTTGATTGGTTTGTAAGACATCACTTCCTGTGAGAGAGGGTTTTAAGCTTTAATGTGAACGTGTGCATCCTGACAGGAAGTTCAGTCTGAAGGCTGAATGAGACTAGAAAGATTTGATTCATTTATTTACAGAAGGCTTTGTTACACAAAACATGGTCTTAAACTGCATTCTCTCTTATTTTGATTATGTCTGGCTTTAAATAAAATGATGGTTCCATTACTAGCGTAACATCCTACAACCTGGCCTTGTTGATGCGACGCGACATGACGTACTGTGATGTCTGGTATTGGAGGCGGAGCTTATTTCAGTACCTCACTGTCCTCCAAACGCACCTTTATGCTGGTCTATCTGACACAAACACACTTGACGAACACACACTAGTGAGAGATTAGCAAAACGCATGCCTCATAAGTGTGTACGGTTTTAGAGGTCAGGTAGAGAAGTGGTGTTTTTTCTGTAAATATGTTTCACACCAACTTCATAAACACTTTCGGCAGTCAGTCGTGATGTGAGTACCTGCGCTGTTCTGTATTGGCATTAGCTGTTACGACACGTGGTGTGTAGTAGAATGAGGGAGTCAGGATGCAAGCGCCGGGGAAACGTCAGTTTAATAGAAACCGGAAGTTCAAAAATAAGTGAACACAAAAAACACCATCAAACATAAATTCCCGAACAAAAGAGTAACAATGATCCAAAATAATAATGTACTTAGCCGAAGAGTCAGTAATCCAAAAAAGAAACACAGTAATCCACAACGGGTAGTAAATCCAGAAAACACAGGGAAAACTACGCGAGGCTAGGAGGTGGTCTGGAAACCACGGACAAAGAGCTAAGGGAAAAACGCGCAAGGTTAAACACATTTAAACTAAACTAATACTCCGCCCCGAAGCGGAAACGGAGCGGCGTATTTAAACACATATCAATCACATGTCTAATCAAAGACACCTGAAACCAATCCTTACACATTACACTGCGAACCAATGAGGAAACGGGGCAGAGACATGACGCAACGCAAAAACAAACGCACATGGGGAAACACAGAAGGCGGAGACATGACGTGAATATGACAACATGGGAGCACATGGCAGAGGTAAACAAAACGTGAGTTCATGAATGAAACGTCCATCGGAGAGTTTTTGAATAGCGCTGGAATGCGTGCAGTGGAATGCAGAAGTGTTCACTTGCAGCGTAGCGAGAGCTGGAGAAGAGGAAACCTAACATTAGCTCATAATCTCTGCTGATAACTCACTGCTTTCTTCAGCGTTAAGTCTCTTTGCATTTAGTATTTGAGTCTCAGGTTTAGTCTTCTGTCCCGATCTTGAGTCTATTGCTAATTTCCACCTCCTCTGGTGTGAACTCAATGCTCGGCTAACCCATACAGGTGTCTTATGGAGATCGGCATGTACTGAGGATTTAATGTGAGCTCATTCAAAAATAATATTACACTTTAGCACAAAATATCTATTGAGATTGTGATGACACGCCCCAAAGCTGTGTGATGTAAAGATGTGTTCTGCTTTATATGTCAGAGCAAGTCAACATTGGCGTGTTCAGCTTTCAACTCAAAACCACAACTTCCACTCAGGCCTTGAAAAGTTTAATTAATCAACAGCTGGAAGCTTCTTCATGTTTGTAGTTAGTTGTGTTTTCATCTGACAGCATGCACTGTTTCAGCGGTTTAATAAATAAATAAATAATAAATAAGGAAAATTGAGCAAGAGATTCTTACTTAATCGTCTCCCCCAGTCAATTTCGAAACTGCTGCATTTAAAATGACATTTCATCACAACATGTTCAAAAAAACTGAATCCTTTGTGAAATAAACATGTTTACAACCAAATTCCAAACACCTGCTGATGGGCACAAACACAACGGTCTTTATTAAATCATGACTGGTACAACCAGTTACTGTATCTTCTGTATCTTCTAGCAGAAAATAAATAACACAGAGAGAGGCTGATGGTTGATCCGCCTGTGATTATGTCAAAATGTTCAGGTTTGGTTGTTTAAACACGAGGTCATGTCCTCGCTGGAGAACTTCCTCCTGTTCACCTGCTCTGTCAGTGTTGGGAAGGAGACGGCTATAAGTGTGTAACGTGTTCTCTGAAGAGGTCGAGCTCCTCTAACAAGCTGTCAAGAGATAATAATAATAAGGCTTTTAAATAATTGAAAGCTTCTTAACCGTCTTGTCACGGAGTTTGTTATTGATTTATCAGTCCCTGTCATTGGCTCTTTATTCCCCATATCAGTGTTGAATCCTCGACCCCTCACTTCCTCCATGACATATGAATTATAGACAATCAATGGAGCCTTCTGTAGTCTAAATGGGAAAATAGATTTTCTTTTGTTGTTGTTAAGAGGAGATTGAAGAAATGAAATAAATAAAGTTCCCACAGACAGCTGAAGTTCTTTAAATGGAGGACACAAGGCATTGTGACTATGAGATTTTTGTTTTTTGCCATTTCCCTTTTTTCCTAAAATCAGAGAAAATAAACATCACTAGTAAAATCATAGAATTGTATTAAGATGTTTGAAAATTCCAAATGAGGATTAGTGGAAAAAAAAAAACTGAAGTCAGGAAAGAGATTAAAATCTGGTGACATGTTTAGTTTTTTTTTTCCTTCTTCCTCATTTGGCTCTCTCGTTTTCTCCAGAGTCTTCAGCTCACACCGTAACACGAGACACGACTACAGGAATCAATATTCATCTGTCCTCAACAATATGTTAGAAAAGAGAGACGGAGAAGAGAGATAGGAGATAAGGCACAAATCGATTCAAGTTGATGCTTCTCTTATTTGGGTAATCATCTGTCTGGATCTGACTGTGTGTAATTAAGACTGAAGGTTTTTGTTGTTGTTTTTCAAGGAAAAAATTTCTCAGTTCAGTGATTTCTCTCAGGATGCAGCAATAAGATGGTTTGGAGAATAAACACCCAGAAGCTCCCAGACGTTTTCTTCTATAATCCTGGCTGTGTTGATTCTTGGTGTTTCACATTCACATCCTTTTTGTGTTCCTCCTAGATGAAGTACGCTCTCCTCTCCTCACATCCATTGCTTTAGATTTCCAGGTCACTTTCTGAGCTCTGTAAACCCCCACAGTTCTTCCTCCTCAAGTCCAAATTGATCCTTTTTCCAGGTGGGTGAATGTTTCCAAGCCCCCTGATGGCTCTGGTATTGAGGGACAGAGGTAGGAGAAATGTGAAGAAGAACCCCATGCTGATTTCTCCAGCTCTGCTTCCTCTCTGATGCTCTTTACCTATCTCCTATCTCTCTTCTCTCTCTCTTAGTCACAGCCTCCTACTTGTCTGCAGGTACAGGCGAGGATCTCACAAGGGAGTCAGATCAGAAGAGTCCCTTCTTCATGAGGCCTTCAAAGCCTGGCCTGCAAACTAGCCTGAGTTCAGTGTTTCAGCTTTTCATGTCAAAACAAAAAAAGGGTCCAATAAGGACAGACACAATCCACAGATTGCAGGAAGAAAACTAAAACCCAGCACTGTTTTGTGTGGTGGATGCTCCATCCATTACATCTGAAATTATGGAGCAGTAGATACTACAGAACATGTACAGCTCTGTTTCAGATACTTAAACTGACCAACATTTTATTTGTCCTCCTTTTATCCACATTTGGTCATCCATTTATCCAGTTTATTCTGCATTTTCCATAAAAGTCTTAATTATGTTACAACCACAGAAGCTCTGATCTCCTGTTTAGTATGGAAGAAGCATCCAATCAGACGTGAAAGATTTCCCCACACGAAAAAGATGAAAAGATCCCTGAGCTTCCAACAGGGTGATAAATGGTCACCATACGTTATGCACAACAGTTCCTGCTGCAGGAGACTTTCCTCTGTCTCGCTGACAGGCTGCTAATGTTCCTGCCAAGGAGACAACCACAAGGTTAAAACCAGATATGCCTCCAAAACTGGAACAGGGCATTCATGGAAAATCTTGGCAAAGCAGCAAGGTCTGGTTTTGTTTGTGAAGGAATTTGGAAGAAACTGAAAGCACATTGAGTAAAGCAAACTTGAGCCGGTGTGTAAATGTATAAAACCTCACTGCCAAGCCTTTCAGCACAGTTTCATAGTTCCTGAGGCTGGTTTTAAAAGTCCAATAAAATCCAAAAGTAGCAGAAGGAACCTCGGTGCTGGCAGCAAAATGATAAAAGGTGGACTGAGATAGCAAACTCATAAAAAGCCTTCAGGGAAATCAGTCAGCTGTGAGATCAGTGGTGTCCATTTCTGCAGAAAGAGAAAAAAAAATACTGCAGTCTGTGGCTCGGCTCCTGAAACACATTTCCTACCTGTACGCCTGGAAGAATGTGTTGCAGCAACTGCACCATGTTCAGTCAAAAAGTTTAGGAAACAGTGAAGTGACGCTTTGTGTAGATGTGCCAATAAGACCTTTAAGGCTGGTGCTCCTGGGGAAACAGCAAAGAAAACTATCCGTGTGTTTTCACTGAGCTTTGTGCCTCTGGACCTCTGCTCTCTGGCTTTGTGCTGATGTTTTGAAGCAAAGCCAGAAGGATTACTGTGGGAATAAATGTGCTTTCTGCTCGAGCTCGCCAGTGAGCCACAGCACTCAGGGCATTAATAGGTATGATTGTCAGACCTGTTCTTAAGAATGCATCCAAGAAACCATAGCACTGCCAGCAACCTCACTTCATCTCCCCATGGGAATGACCTCATGCAGTTTAAATTAAGCAGATCTACAGAGGAAGCCATGAGCTAAATGCTCATGTAAAGAAAGACTAATCTGTGACACACAGTGTGTAACTGAGCTGCTGTGTGTGATGAAGGAAGCAGCATTTAGCACCAAAGCTACAGTACATCATCTCCCAGTCCTATTTCAGCATTTTAGTCTTTCAGCACAGAATCCAACGGCGCTACTCTTAACACTTTCTCTCAGGAGCTAATTTACACAAACAGAGCTCATGTGTGCATCTGTGCTGATTTACATTTCATCTTTCACAGTGCAGAATGATTTACAGTGTGTTACTCACAGGCGAACTGCAGGAAGGCTTCCCGGCTCAGGACAGCTCCCACACTGTTCTCGGCTCTGCACTGGTACTTCCCGAAATCGGTGGCCTCGCTGGCATTTATTATGATCAAGTTCCCATCAATCAAACGGTAGCGTGAGTCCACCTCAACGTCAACATCTGTCCCATTGATCAGCCAACTGTAAATGCAGATGTGTGAATTAGAGAACGAAAACAGCACAACTGAAACGAAATACTGAAAACCTCTCGTTATTTTTTTTTACATTTTATTTAAAATTATGCTTTTTTTTTCACTTCATCGATGCTAAACACTTCCCTACTGCTCGAAACTGAACAGCCTGATAGGAAATGGTGCATTATGCATTAGGAGGCTAGACAGTGATATTGATCTAAATTATGAGCCATGATTAAATTGTATCAGTGTCTGGCAGTTCGGTCAAATGCCATAGACTGAATCAATTAGTCTGAGCAGCCTTTCTTTTATGCTACAGTCTGTGATTCATCTAACAGATCAATCATTTGTGAAGTACAATCACTCACCATAGCTGCAATACATCCCGTCAAAACCCAATGCAAAATACAGAATGTTATGAGTTCAGCATCTAAAGCAGGGCTCGGCAAACCAAACTCCAACACTGGGCTGCTAATTGTTTATAAAAAATAATCATTTCACCCAACAGATAATAAACAAACCCTTTAGTTTAAGTTAAACCTGTGCAGTTTGTCTGCTGGTCTAAATCCAAAATCTGTACAAGTCTTAGTTTTGATAGTAAAACCCATGATAAAGCAAATGTCATTTATTATCCAGTATGTTAATGGCGTGATCATATCTGTACCTGTATGTAGGAGCAGGATTTCCTCTCGCTTCACAGTTCATTATAACTTTCTTATCATCAGAGTCCAGAGAGAAGATGGCGTCGTCCGGCTCCTGGATGAACACAGGCCCGAATTCTTCACTTTCTAGAGAAGGGGCACAAAATCATTCTTTACTGATAGCTCAAATTTCACATATAAAACCACACAGTTATTAACAGTGAGGAAAGATGCCCCACTACCACATTACACCAGTGTGAGAGAAGTGAAATCCTGCTGCATCCAATCTGACAAAAATAATCACTCAGTATTTCTCGCTCTGTAACCCTGCAGTGACCCAGCAACGTTTTTTGGCAAAAAATCTTCCCAGTTATAGTTCTTCTGGGAAAACGCCATATTTCAGCTTGGCAAGTTTAAAATTAATGGGTCTCATTTATCATCTTTTAGTAAAGTTGTGTGTAAATGTTTTTGAACTAAAAATTTCAGACAGATTTACAAAAGTTTCTTTGTATATACATGTGTACGTTGATAAACACCAATCAGCCATAAATTACCACCGGAAGAGCTGATTAATTTTAACTGATAATATTAACAAATCTCCATAAAAGGCAAAGAACACATTAACTCTTCCTCTTTTTATAGGGTGCCATTAATTTTATCCTCATTGAATGGCTAGTCTTATTTGTCTTAATATATGGATTTCTTTTGTATTTACTTTCTTTAAAGTCATAAATATAAAGCGACTGAGTTTCACAAAATTGTCAGTAAATTGTTGTGTAACTGAAGTAAATAAATGATTTAAAGTCTCCATAAATCCAAATTTACATAAACTCAGGAGTGAAAAGTAAGCTACACATTGTTTTCCAAAATAACTGGATTTTCATCAAAACCACATTTCTGGTGTAAACACTGATGCTGAATAAATGTGTTTGTGTACAGAGTGATAAATGAGGCCCAGTGATGGGGCAGATCCACATTCTCAAGTTGTTTAACAACAAAATCAATATTTCCAGGTTTTTGCTAAATTAAGCTGAATTCAAACAATTACATTCATGCAGATATTGTCATTGACATGTTTTATGATGACTTCCACTCCATAAGGGCGGCTGTGGCTCAGGTGGTGAAGCGGGTTGTCCACTAATTGCCGCGTTGGTGGTTCGGTTCCCGGCCCACGTGCCTCCACATGCTGAAGTGTCATTGGGCAAGACACTGAACCCTAGCACCTTGCATGGTAGCTCTGCTGCCATTGGTATGTGGGTGAATGAGAAACAGTGTAAAGTGCTTTGTAGTAACAGCTAAGGTTAAAAGGTGCTATATAAGTGCAGACTATTTACCATACTGATAATCTACACACCACATGTTTATTTCAGTTGAACATGTTTACAGGACTTTGTCTCATTTAGATCGTAGATCAACTCAAGTGCTGTTTGTTTGAGAGTATTCAGTGCAATATGGAGACCCACAAGGTTCCGTATTAGGTTCACAATTTTCTTCCTTTATATTCAACTCACAACTCTAATGTAATCTAACAAATCTAATGTGTTTCAAGTCTACACTTATTAGATATGATTATATTCCTCCATTCAGACAGGTTCAGCAGCACTGCTATGTAAAATGAAAGATAAGGTTAGCGCTGTACAGATTAAGGTTAAGGTTCTGGGTGATATTTCTGTAAATACAATGTGATGAAATCTGCTGGAGTACACACATCTGGTTTCAGTGCTGAGATTCTTATGATGCATTTCCTATAAGAATCCCTCATGTTCTCTCACTGCTGCAAGCTGAAATGCCCGGGGCAATTTTGTTGTAAATGCTGCTATACAGTTACACTGTGCTTACTCATTCAGCTTCTACTGAATGGAGGAGAACATTAGGTAAGAAACAGATGAGTGTAGAGCTGCAGTAACCAGAGAGAGAGAGAGAGAGAGAGAGAGAGAGAGAGAGAGAGAGAGAGAGAGAGAATATCTTTACTTTGTCATTTATGCCAGCTCTAGGAATTAGATACTTAAACTCTCTCGGTATATTATTTAAGACCTGAGCTGCATGCATAATGGATCTCCATCTCCAGCTTCATGTTCTTTGTGGCTGTCATCATCCCGACCTCTAGCACATCCTGAATGGCCAGACAGAACCTTACAGAAAATCTCTCCAAACCATCAGCATTCCCAAAGAGTAAAATACCGCATGAGCGTGATTACCGAGGAAACTGCAGAGAGACGAAGAGTACAAAATAAAAATAACAGAGTGATATTTTGCCCCAATGTACTGTAGGTTGACTTTCTGAAGTTTCTAAGCAGTTAAGAGAAAGAGATGAAAGGCCGTGACATTTATTGTTAGACATGTTAATGCCTGAAGGAGCGATGAAGGAAAGACACAGCATTTGATTTCGCTTGCTAAGCACCTAGCATACATGATCAATTTTTGCAATTAGTGCTTTTGTTTGCTAAGCACTGCTAAACAAAATGAGGTTTTCAAGTGAGCGGCTGCACATCTCTCTGGTCTAAACAGTTGAATGTGCACTTGTGACTGAGTTATGGTCCTGAAAGATTAAAGATTATGAACACTCCCACACTCTCCAACACACTGCTGACTCTCTCACTTCTACTGCAGACTTTCACTCACTAACCACTTTCTGTATTAATAATGCAAAAAGCACCATGTCCAATAACAGAAACTCAGACATTTGAATTGGATTATTATATACAGTACTGTGCAAAGGTTTTAGGCACCCTATTTTTTTTTTAGTACAAACTTTGTTATAGATTTTTTTATTTTATGACGTCTACATTATCAAATCAGTACAAAAAAACAGTTTTCTAGCACAAAATTAAATGTTACATTTCTATGTCATTAAAGAAAGCAGCATATTACGTAATATTTTACGTAATAGCATATTTTCAGACAGTAAACACAATGAAGGCTGCTGGGTTTTGCTGCAAAAATAAGAAGCGAGTGCGAAAGTCAAAGTGTCCAGAAGAACTGTGTCTGGTTCTGCAAGATGCTCAATAAAACTTACCAGCTCATTTCCTTATAAAACTGCACACATTGTACCGGAGACTAATATTTTATTTTTATTTTTTTGTCACATCAAACATTGACTTTGTTTCATTTACTACTGTTTACTGCTCTTTACTGTATTTTTTTTTTTTAATGTAGAAACATTTAATTTCATTATTTTGAAGGCATCTTTGCTCTGCAGCATTTCTTTGCATGTGTCTAAAACTTTTGCACAGAACTGTATATCATTATGTAAATGCTCCTAAACAGATCATGTAAGCTTCACACATATACCATCTTCTGACTGAAATACTCAGCCGTAAGGGTCACTGATATGATGATCTTAAGTTGTGACGATTAAAATGTCTCCACAATCTGGTTTGAAAAAGTCACTGCTTAGGAGAAAATACTGGAAAGACATCACCTTCTGATTGGAAGGTTGTGAGTTCAAACCCCAGCACTGCCACTGTTGGGCCCTTGAGCAAGGTCCTTAACCCTCAACTGCTCACATGTATAAATGAAATTTAAAAAATGTAAGTCGCTCTGGATAAGGGTGTGTGCCATAAATGAAACCCTGCACCCGCACCAGCCCTTTGCAGATAAGATTGGACACCTCTGCTGTAACGATATAATTTTATCAATAAGGAAATTAGTTTTCTTGCTGTATTCAGTAACTTTGCAAAATAGTCTTAACAACCAACATAAAAAATTGTGATAAAATTATGGATCATAAGCCAGCCTGAAAAACAAATCATTATATGATATTTTTGCCAGATTGATCACCCCTACTCAGTCAGCCTCGTGCCTCTGAGATGTAAGATGTAAAACCCCTCATTCGGCTTGGCGAGCATTTCTCCTTGGCTTCCACAGCCACACAAATCACGCTGCCAGAAATCTGCTTGACTGTGATATGAGCTTCTGACGTTCTGCGTGTTGAGCAGATCCATGATGTAGAGCTGAATATCAGGCTCTCATTTCTCATTTAGCACAAATAAGATTTTGTGTTATTATTATTATTATTATTATTATTATTATTATTATTCAGAGATGACAGAGACAGATCCTTTATAGAAATAACACAATAAACCGCCTGAGGTGCTGCAGTCCGTTAGGTTCCCTCTCTCTCGCTACGCAGCTAGCGGAGGCTAGCGGAGGCTAGCGGAGCAGCGTACTTCCGCATCCCACTGAGCGCATTCCAGCGCTATTCATGAAAACCCTCCGGACTGTTTTCATTCATTCATGTTTGTTTTCTTTGCCATGTGTGTTTGTTTTTGTTCACGTCATGTCTCCGCCTCCCGTGTTCTACCATGCGCTTATGTTTTGGTTTGTGTCATGTCTCCGCCTCCTTATGTTTATTGGTTCTTTGTTTCTTGGTTTACGCCCATGTTCATTGATTGTCATGATGAGTTTCAGGTGTCTCTGATTTGTGTGTATATAAAAACCCCCTTTTGTTTCCGCTTCTTTGTGGAGTATTAGTTTAGATGTAGATTGAGAATGTGCTGTAAGCCGGTTTCTTTCTTGTGTTCTCTCGCCCCTAGTTCGTGGTTCCCAGACCATATATCTATGTTCGTAGTTCGTTATCCTTAGCCCGTTGTTCCTGGTTCCCACACCACAGCACAGCCTCGTATGTTTGCTCCTTTTTGTTTCCTTTGGTTCATTCGTGTTTCTCCCTTTTTGCAAATGGATTACTGCCTTTTCTCTGTGGATTATTGCCTCTTTTTCGTTCAATGGATTATGGTTTTTTTTTTTTTTTTTTTTGGTTGTTCCTTTATTTTTGAATAAAGCGTTCCTAATAAACTGACGTTTCCCCTGTGCATGCATCCTGACTCCCCTTCCTCCAGTTTATGTAACACAGTCCTGTAACACTGCTCTCTGGTCATAGTACTGGATTAACATATTCGGACTTTATTTACAGTCTCACAGTGGCATAAATGTGTTCATTTTTCTTCAGTAAGCACTTGATCCTTTACCCTTTACTTTATCAGGATCTAAGTGAGGAATAAAACACTTGGGGATGTGCTATTATCTGAAAATAATCGACTTCTACATTTTTTTCTCTTCCGTTTTGTTTTTTTTAATTGTATATCCACAGTGGCACAAAATCAACCTCTAGGGTCCTCTAGGTGTCTAGAACATTCCTCAAGAACTCGGTCAGGGAAGGATGTAAAATAAAATATCCCTCAAGCTGCAGATTTCCACATCAAATTCTGCCAGTCCTTTAACTCTTCTACAGTTGTATATTGTAATGATTTATAATCACACTATCCGGTGTCACCCAGATGAAGATGAGTTCCCTTTTGAGTCTGATTCCTCTCAAGGTTTCTTCATCATGCTGCCTCAAGGAGATCTTCCTTTCACTAACAATCCCTGTGATTACAGAAAATTACTACCTTCTGCTTATGTCATCAATCAGCATCATCCAGAAATCAGCTCATGTAGAGTTGTGTACAAAATACAAATACAGAGTACTGTACTTGTTGCTGTCCCGTCAGTTTGGTGTCGTCCTTGTGAGAGCAAACTTTTGCCATAAACTGTAAAGTGTAAAGCCAGATTAACCCACTGCACACTTCATAATGCTCTTGATGTTGGCTTGTTCATTACCTGGCACTGATGAGTGCACTGACAGGCGGATTAGACACCAGCACAGAGGGTTAACACACTGGCATTTGTTCATCATTTTACTCCAGTGAGCAATAAATTATTCATACAACAAAGCATCGAGATCATTTAGTTTCAAGACTGAGAAATATGTGTGTAATTAATAATTTATTATTTCAATCTGATCCTTTGGAAACACCTTGATGTCCGTGGTTTCATTCGGTCGCACTAAAAGATGTTCTCCTGTCCACAGATTTTATCAGCACAGCGTAAGTGAATAAATGGCAGCCTGGTGCTCTTTCCTGCAAAACGACTGATGCCTGACCTGCAGCACTGTTGTGTTTTTCCTGCATTAACACACCTGATTCCTCTCATCAGCTAGTTATGAAACTCTTCAGCTGTGTGAGAGCAGAAAACATTAAAACACAACGAAGGCAGTTTGACCCTTTGGTCTAAAACACAGACCTGACCGTACCATACACTGAGGATTCAGATCTGAAGTGAAATTCTGCACTTTCAAAGTCTATCATCAGAATCTCTTCAGTGGATCAGATTGAAGATCAATATGTCACTCAGTTTTGGTTTGTATTTAACTTTTTTAAAACCTTTTTTCATGGACAAATGTGTAGTTTTTTTTCAGGAGATAACAGAAGTAGAAAGCTACCATGTCATAGCATGAATAAAAATATTGCATGTATCTCAAGTGTCACATGAAATTTTCACCAAACTGATGCTGATGAAGCCATGAGATTATTTTGTTGCTGAGGAAATACTTGTGTCAAACACATCTGACCCAAAACACCAACAAATCTTCCCTTCAATAATCGTCTCTGCCATTCAGGTGCTACACGACCCTGTGGAGACCCGCCGTGAATCGAGCAGTAGAGAAATGATTTATTTGTAAGATAGCTGTCATGTTGGAGCTCCATTCTATTCCTGTGAAAATGAATATTTCCCTTTTTCTTGACAAATGCATCCATCAGCCAGAAGAGCGAACAGAGACGGGGCTCGGGGAGCTGAAAGTGTTTTGATGATCCCTCTTCAATTTCCTGCAGGCCGTGACCTCGGCCGACTCTCCGCACACGTGGTCATGATGAATAGGCCGGGCTTTCCTCTCGAGGTCACTCTCGCCTTCACACTGACATCAGCCTGCTGCGATGACTTAATTACTCCGGTTTCACACGGACGGCTAGTGTCTCATTTGTACAGACGAGATTTACATCTATGTACAGCTGAGAATGAGCATGTGGCTTTATATAAGATATAAAATTGTTAAGGACTTAAAATGAGCTGAAATATCTGAGAGCAGCTTGTTGGAATTGTAGAAAAATGTCACAGTAAAACTCAAAACGGCTTTTAACAAACACAAGTTTAGCTTTCAGCTCTGTGCCAATGATACACTATTAGACAGGCGAGTACTATATTATATGTAAATGGATGTAATATTTTTAATTTTAAAGATTCAATAATAACTTTGGTAAAAGCAGTATTATGATGAAGATGGAGTTCGGAGCCCAAATCCCTAAACTGCTTGAGAAATACTGTAGTGGATTTGAGAAAAGTCGTTAGCCATGTGCTTGGATTATATTCAATCTCAAATTCAAATAATTTTGGATAAAACCTGATAAATGAATAAATGTAAATATTACTCTTCTCAGCCTGTAGTTTATTAAACAATGCAGATTTTAATCTTTAACACTGTTCCAGAGTTCAGGGATAATATTAGATTAAAATGCTCCATGAGCTGAGCCGTGATGCTCCTCAGCATTAAGAGAAGTTGAGTCTCAGCTGAGGGAAGTGCTGGAGGTGGGTTATACTGCTTCATGATATCAACAATATATACCAGAGCTAGAACCATTCAGAGATTTAAACACCATAAGCAGGACTTTGTAGTTAAAATGGAAGTGAAAAAGCAGCCAGTGAAGCAGGAATAAGACTGAAATGGCATTATAAAAATGTTGTCCAGTCTAAAGTATTGTTAGCAGACGTCTTAGTTTAGCTAAGTGACTCAGATGACAGTAAACAGTTTTATAGCTATTAATTACACTGTGTATTCAGTTTCAGTTTTAGAGATGTGTTATCGAATGGTCAACAAATTAATAATTATAATCAAAACTCATGTAGCACAAATTTAACTGCAGAAATATGTCCATATTGTTTATCACATGTCCCCCCTCCCACAGCTCCGCCCACATCGCATCATTATTTCCCTAGTAATTTTCTGTATCGTATAATCTGACACGGAGACACACGCTATCACACACACTGTTACAGAATTCACTGCAGAGTTTACTGAGATCTCGTACAATGTGATGAGGAAGAATCTTAGACGAGTGCGTGTCATAGCTTTCTGACCGTGGATTATACACCAGGCCGTGCTCTGCTCCCGGTCTATGATTAGATACGCCGCTCTATATCACAACCTTAGCATTAATTATTATTGGTCATGATGAAGCATGAGGTGGTGATATATGATTTTTAGTTTCTGACCTTCACTGTGATCGTCCTCCTGAAAGCTGAGAGCTGACAGCCTCTGTCTGTCAAACGGAGGCCAGTCCTGGACAAAAGAACCGTGGTCCTGCCTCAGCCTCGTCCTGGGGTTCAGAAGTGAGGAAGAGGAGCTGTCTGGCTTCATCCTCAACACGACCGCATACGACGCCGGTCTGCCTGCCACCGATCTGGCAAAGTCTGAAACAAAAGAACAGACTCAGAGAGTGAGAGAGAGAAAGACGGTTTGACTCACATTCATTTCCTCTCAGTATAATTCAATTACAGCCATATAATCATGAAAATGCGAAATTACAGCTCTAAAAATTACTCATGGAAGTGACTTGGCAGCGAGACACAAGACTCAGTGAGAATACAATCTATTTGATGACACATTTCTCCCTCGTGCCTCTATACAGGAAATACACAAATTATATTCCTATCAGCTCATGTCACTCATATCAGATCTCTGACTGTATAACTGCTGCAGATCAATGCTCTAAATGTTTTATTTTTGTGATACTAGCTGCCAGAGGAGGTGGAACAGCACTAAATGTCTTAATTAGATAGTCCATTAGCACCTGTTAGAATTCCCTGAATCTGCCCTGTTCCAGTTAAACTTTAAACAAGTCCTGACTGAACGCCAGCACATCAGCAGCCAAAGTATAAACACCTCAAACCCACCACCATGAAATCCGAGTGAGAGAACTACATTAAAGTTACACTCCATCATTATTTCACTCTAATCTCTCCACTGTGTGTGCGTGTGTGTGTGTGTGTGTGTGTGTGTGTGTGTGTGTGTGTGTGTGTGTGTGTGTGTCTGGACTGAGAAAAGAACAAATTTTAGAAATTATATCACACTATTAATTCACTATTTTGATTTGAATGAATAATATAACGTTAATGTTGTTGGTGTTAATTCGATGCGCTCTGCTGTAAATAAAACGTTCACGGTGTGAAGGATAAGCTGACCAAGCGCTCATCTGCTTCTGTTACAGAGAAAATTTTACTTCCTTCATCATTTCATCCATAAAAAATTCACTCCTCGAGTTAAGCCAAGTCTCTGATTAAGATGCGTCTCCTCCAATGTCCTCCAAAGCGAAACAAAAACGTAGTGACGAAATTGCTTAATTATATAATCGAGTCATATTTATGTATTTAATTTATGTCCTCGAATGTCATTAAATTCCACAGTGTATTTCATTGTATTTAAACATAAATTTCAGCGTGACATATTGTGGTTACATCAAACAGTGGCACTGGACTTAACACTGCTCCGACGTTCAAGATCAGAATCTCACGTAACTCAGACACGCCTCTGTTTTAGACAAACTCCGCCCCCATGTGCATAACTCTCATGTAACTTCCAAATAGCGCTTCAGTATCAGTATTTAGCAGACGCTTTTGTCCAAAGCTTCTGAGCTCTGAATACGGTCCTTAATGAGTTTGGAGTAAACAGCTGTTCAGAAATTTTTCCTCACATTTACATTGATGGCATTTGGCACACGCCCTTATCCAGAGCGACTCACATCTCATTTATACAACTGAGCAGTTGAGGGTTAAGGGCCTTGCTCAAGGGCCCAGCAGTGGCAGCTTAGCAGTGCTGGGATTTGAACTCACGATCTTCCTAGCCGTAGTCCACCATCTTAACCACTGAGCTACCACCACCCCACTCACATGTTTAAATTCATGTTTAAACACACACACACACACACAGTGCAGAGCTGAGTGAAATAATAATGGAGTTTAACTCTACTGCTTTGTGCTGTATGTAATATAAAATGTGAGGAGCTGTGGTGTAGAAATTAAAGTCTTAATGCACACAGATCTA
>CM042566.1:122500-137500 GCA_023630585.1 Cranoglanis bouderius | reverse complement strand
AAATCTATATCCTGAATTTATATATTTCTGTAAAGCTGCTTTGGGACAATGTCCATTGTTAAAAGCGCTATACAAATAAAACTGAATTGAATTGAATTGAACAACCAGAGGGAGTACAAAGGCTGCATACAAAGTTCATTGAATTTACTTAATTAAAATGTGTACATCTGTTCCACACAAATGACATTTTTTACTTCAATATAAATTCATTATTCAGTCATTAATTTGTTGGTTCCATGTGGATTGATTTACATGAACACAGTTTTACATGCAGTTTGTTTCATTTGATTTGTACAGCTAACATGATTAATAAAAATGATGTGTAACCCTCACAGACAGTCACCCAAGCTGAAGTTTGGACCTAAGGCACTAGCGTTGGAAGGCAGCCACATAAACAGTATATTCACTAACTGAGCACTTTATTGGAACACTATACTAACACTGGGTATTAGTATAGGGCCTCAGGCCTCACTATGTCATGTGGGAGATACTCACTAGGGCCTCAGTTCTTTGTGGCATGGATTCCCCAAGATGTTGGAAACATTCCTTTGAGACTCTGCTCCATGTTGAGATGAATGCATCGTGCAATTCCTGCTGATTGTTCAGTGCACTTTCATACTGTGAATCTCCCATCCTACCACATCCCAAAGGTGTTCTATTGGATTCAGATCCGGTGACTGGGAAGGCCGCTGAAGAACGCTGAACTCATTGTCAAGTTCATGAAACCAGTTTGAGACGACTTTTGCTTTGTGATGTGGTGCATCATCATGCTGGAAGTAGCCATTAGAAGATGGAAAATTGTGGTCATGAATTCAATTCAATTCAGTTTTATTTGTATAGCGCTTTTAACAATGTTCATTGTCCCAAAGCAGCTTTACAGAAATATATAAATTCAGGATATAGATTTTAAATGTATGAATTTAAGAATGTATGAAGGGATGCACATGGTCAGCAACAATACTCAAATATACTGTGGCATTCAAGCCACGATTGATTGATTGGTATTAACGGCCCAAAGTGTGTCAAGAGAACATTCCCCCCACCATTACACTACCTGGACTGTAGACACAAGGCAGTTTGGGTCCATGGGTTCATGCTGTTGGAGCCAAATTCTGACCCGACCATCTGTGTGCATCAGCAGAAAAAAAGACATTTTTCCAGTCTTCAACACTCCAGTGTTGGTGAGTCTGTGCCCACTGCAGCCTCAGCTTTCTGTTCTTGGCTGACAGAAGAGGAACCCGACGTGGTCTTCTGCTGTTGTAGCCCATCTGCCTCAAGGTTTGACATGTTGTGCATTCTGAGATGCTTTTCTGCTCACCACAATTGTACAGAGTGGTTATCTGAGTTACTGTAAACTTTCTGTCAGCTCCAATCAGTCTGGCCTTTCTCTGACCTCTCTCATCAACAATGTGTTTTTATCCACAGAACTGCTGCTCACTGGATGTTATTTCTTTATTGCACCATTCTGTAATTGTAAACTTTATTATGTTATGTGTGAAAACCCCAGGAGATCAGCAGATATAGAAATACTCAAACCAGCCTGTCTGTCACCAACAATCGTGCCACGGTCAAAATCACTGAGATCACATTTTCCCCTATTCTGATGGTTGATGTGAACAGTATCCGAAGCTGCTGGACCGTATCTGCATGAGTTTATGCATTGTGTTGCTGCCACATGATTGGCTGAGTAGATAAGTGCATTTTAAGTAGGTGTTCCTAATAAAGTGCTCAGTAAGTGTGTATATATATATATATATAAACCTTTCTGTCATTAATAATTTGTAATTGGTGACAGTTTTATGCTTTAAACGTCATATTATCATGTTACTGGTGTTTGCAGACTGTGAGTTCTGTTGATTCATAATTTTAACACAACTACAGCAAGCGATTATAAATAATCAGCACACGCGCTAACAGCAGTGACCTAGCTAGTTAAGCTAACCAGTTACCGGGGAAAGTGAACAGAATTTACAATGTGTGGTACACTCTCCAGTCACACACTCATTAATAAATGATGCAAGGATATTCCTGACTCTAAACTGGATTGGACTTTTAATTTGGACTTTCGTCACGTTTCTAATAAGCATGAAATGGCTGATGTTTGACGGATGGCTGAGAATCACAACTAATTTGGTGACAGGATAAGGCTGGTCTGAAAATGGAAATCATTCTCGCTCAAATTAACCATGAAGGCAGAGAGCTGCTGTGTTAGAGGTAAAAGCAGGTGTCATGTTCCTGAATTAACTCAGCTGGATAAATCTCGGCTCGGAGACACTTTATAGTCACATGACTGAAAAAAGCAAACTGAAATATGTGAGGGAAAAGATGTGTGGTCAAAAACTGTTAAAGCTTCTTCAGGTCATAAACACTGCTCGGTTCCTCTTAAGGACTTCAAAGCATTCAGATCACTTTTATCACTTTGCATTCTGCTGCTCAAAATGAGCTAATTGATGCTATAATTCAGCTAAACATCCATTTAGATGTGAAGTAATCAGCCTCCCATGACTGTGTGCACTTAACGAAGAGAAACTGATGTGTCTGTCATTCATACTTCTGCTGCCTCATACCGGCTCAGAGAGAAAAGGACAGAGTGGAAATTAATTTGAATAATGATCTAATAAAGTCCATTTGGGACTTTATCTCAGGCATAAGAGCTGTAATGAATCTTAATTTGCCATAAAGGACATGTAGGTGCGTGGGCTGATTGCACAGCACTGAGGGAAAATGCTAACATGACATAATCCCCACATCACGTAATGCCCACGACATACAGCGCATCTGACATATAATAGCCACATGACATAAAGCCTACATAGCACACAGTGCACATGAAAACTGAGTGTGTCTTTGAGAGCGTCTAAGGGGCATGTCTTTGACAGCAATTAATGTGTGTGTCTTTGAGAGAATATAAATATGAGAAATGCTCTCAGTTTAGCTCATGTTAGTTATCTGGCTAACAGAATATAGTATAAGAATACGTGCACATACAGGTGCATCTCAATAAATTAGAATGTTGTGGAAAAGTTCATTTATTTCAGTAATTCAACTCAAATTGTGAAACTCGTGTATTAAATAAATTCAATGCACACAGACTGAAGTAGTTTAAGTCTTTGGTTCTTTTAATTGTGATGATTTTGGCTCACATTTAACAAAAACCCACCAATTCACTATCTCAACAAATTAGAATATGGTGACATGCCAATCAGCTAATCAACTCAAAACACCTGCAAAGGTTTCCTGAGCCTTCAAAATGGTCTCTCAGTTTGGTTCACTAGGTAAGCCACAAACATTCATTGCCAAAGAAGCTGCTGTTCACAGAGTGCTGTATCCAAGCATGTTAACAGAAAGTTGAGTGGAAGGAAAAAGTGTGGAAGAAAAAGATGCACAACCAACCGAGAGAACCGCAGCCTTATGAGGATTGTCAAGCAAAATCGATTCAAGAATTTGAGTGAACTTCACAAGGAATGGACTGAGGCTGGGGTCAAGGCATCAAGAGCCACCACACACAGACGTGTCAAGGAATTTGGCTACAGTTGTCGTATTCCTCTTGTTAAGCCACTCCTGAACCACAGACAACGTCAGAGGCGTCTTACCTGGGCTAAGGAGAAGAAGAACTGGACTGTTGACCAGTGGTCCAAAGTCCTCTTTTCAGATGAGAGCAAGTTTTGCATTTCATTTGGAAACCAAGGTCCTAGAGTCTGGAGGAAGGGTGGAGAAGCTCATAGCCCAATTTGCTTGAAGTCCAGTGTTCAGTTTCCACAGTCTGTGATGATTTGGGGTGCAATGTCATCTGCTGGTGTTGGTCCATTGTGTTTTTTGAAAACCAAAGTCACTGCACCCGTTTACCAAGAAATTTTGGAGCACTTCATGCTTCCTTCTGCTGACCAGCTTTTTGAAGATGCTGATTTCATTTTCCAGCAGGATTTGGCACCTGCCCACACTGCCAAAAGCACCAAAAGTTGGTTAAATGACCATGGTGTTGGTGTGCTTGACTGGCCAGCAAACTCACCACACCTGAACCCCATAGAGAATCTATGGGGTATTGTCAAGAGGAAAATGAGAAACAAGAAACCAAAAAATGCAGATGAGCTGAAGGCCACTGTCAAAGAAACCTGGGCTTCCATACCACCTCAGCAGTGCCACAAACTGATCACCTCCATGCCACGCCGAATTGAGGCAGTAATTAAAGCAAAAGGAGCCCCTACCAAGTATTGAGTACATGTACAGTAAATGAACATACTTTCCAGAAGGCCAACAATTCACTAAAAATGTTTTTTTTTATTGGTCTTATGAAGTATTCTAATTTGTTGAGATAGTGAATTGGTGGGTTTTTGTTAAATGTGAGCCAAAATCATCACAATTAAAAGAACCAAAGACTTAAACTACTTCAGTCTGTGGCATTGAATTTATTTAATACATGAGTTTCACAATTTGAGTTGAATTACTGAAATAAATGAACTTTTCCATGACATTCTAATTTATTGAGATGCACCTGTATACTGTATGAAGGCCAATGACTTTCTTGCTCCTAATTGAAGACTGCCATATATGGACTTAAAGACACACCCATATTCCCCATCTATGTCCTCTAAGTCATGCCCACTAACAGCTGTTTATACATATGATCAAAAGTGTGACCAGAGTAACACCAATCACCTCCAACTAATTCTGAATATGCCCAAACTCTTCCAGCTACCATCTAAACACCTCCAACGACCTCCAAACCCTTCCAGCTACCATCTAAACACCTCCAACTACCTCCAAACTTGTCCAGCTACCATCTAAACACCTCCAACTACCTCCAAACTTGTCCAGCTACCATCTAAACACCTCCAACTACCTCCAAACTCGTCCAGCTACCATCTAAACACCTCCAACTACCTCCAAACTCGTCCAGCTACCACCTAAACCCCTCCAACTCCCTCCAAACTTGTCCAGCTACCATCTAAACACTTCCAACTACCTCCAAACTCGTCCAGCTACCATCTAAACACCTCCAACTACCTCCAAACTCTTCCAGCTACCATTTAAACACCTCCAACTACCTTCAAACTCTTCCAGCTACCATCTAAACACCTCCAACTACCTCTAAACTCTTGCAGCTACCATCTAAACACATCCAACTACCTCCAAACTCTTCCAGCTACCTCCAAACATCCCCAAATACTTTCAGACACCTGTCCACCTGTCCTCCTCCTCTCCTTGTCTCCTCCACACCACTAACAGACACTAGATGAAAAATCAATGTGCAGAAATTGACTCAGCAAAAACAAATTACTGTAGTAGCCAAAATAAAACAAGTCCTTCGAGAAAAAAATGGCACACACACACACAGATAGAGACAGCACACACACACACACACACACACACACACACACACAGTCAGAATATAATGCAATAACAAATACACAGCAGACCTCTGAATGTGACATACAGCTGCAGCAGTTTCACACTCTACACCTACATTATAGTAAAATAATGAACAACACTCGTCTGTAGTTCACAAACTAATGATGCCACAGAGAGGAAGAGTAAACAGTAACACACAGAAAACACAAACACACAATGAACAACCTTAATTACAATGTTGTTGTGTTATTAGTGGAAAGAAAATTACAACAACAAACTAAAAAACACTCATCATGTGTGTGTGTGTGTGTGTGTGTGTCTATTGCTCAGTTTATAGAAGAGAAAATATGGAGTACTGACATGATGGATTCAGATTAAAATCCCAGAGATGCTCTGTTAATAATTACATTACTCACCTCCACAAGGAAAACTAATCCTGTCTGAATAGGGCTAAAGTCAGTGAAAGAATGAAAAGTGAGTCACAGGGATCACGTCCTTACGGGGCAAAGAGAAATCAAAATCGCTCACTCAACATCTGGCACTGAGAAGAAGTCAGAGCTTCTTCAGGCCATGCTACAGATAAGACATTTTATTCCCACAGTAACAGAAGAGCTGTGAGAGTCACGCACTCATCTACTCGTGGAGGAGATCTGATCAATTTATCATAAAATGATTCATGCTGAGGGACTCAATTTAACTCAAAACTCTTTCTTCCATATAACAGCTACTTAAACCTGCTGAAAACAGATCAGTGGGAGTCTGATTGGACATGAACAAAGATTTTAAAGTTTAGAGCTAATTAAGCGTTTGTTGGTCTAAGTTTTATTTTAATTCAGGTTTTGTTGCTCCACTTAATTTTAAACATGACTTAAATTAAAACCTCAAGCTTGGATTTGTTCTGTTTGTCCTCCATGATGAAGTCACCAGTTTAAACCAGAGCAAAAATATTACAGAGTAACTGAAATTGATTTATTTTCGGTACACTTTTGTACAGCGAGACACAATGAGAGTTAGGGGCCCAAGCACTGTTTCTTTTCCCTCTTCTTCTTCTTCTTCTTCTTCTTCTTTTTCTTACAGTATTATTATACGTTAAAATGTTTTTTTTTAAAAATAGATGACCCACAATAAGTGTAGAAGGTGTGGAGTTTTAATATACAGTGTTAATGAAATATTAAAATTTTATTATGCTGTGTCACATTAATCAATCTGGTGAGCTAGTTAACTGAAAGCTGCAGTACTGAACTTTTGCCTCGCTATCGCCATCTCTGTTTGAAACATAAAACTGGCTACTGCTACTCTGCGCGGATGAATCTGATGGTTTAAGATATATGTGAAAAAATAAGTACACCCCATGGAAATTGTTGGCTTTTTTGACATATTTGGACAAGCGGACATTTGATCCTCTCTGAAACAGTGCACATTAATGAAGTTGATATATTTGAACAAAACCACAAGGAAAATGGGCTTTTTCAATCATTTATTCAACAGAAATATCAATAGACATGATATTCTTCTGTGGAAAAAGTAAGTACACCCTTGGCCTCATGAGCTAGTATTGCCCCCTTTAGCAGAAATAACTTCTTGTAGGTGTTTGGCATAATTGTCCACCAGACTTGCTGGAATTTTTGACCATTTTTGAATTTTTTCTTCCATGCAATATTCTTTCAGTTGCAAGATGTTTGAAGGTTTTCTTGCATGTTCTGCCTGTTTCAAATCCCCCCACAACATTTCAGTGGGATTAAAATCTGGGCTTTGACTAGGCCATTCCATAACCCTCCATTTCTTCTTTTTGAGACATTCCTTGGTGGATTTGCTAGTGTGCTTAGGATCATTATCCTGTTGAAAGGTCCACTTTCGGTTCAACTTCAACTTTCGGATAGATGGCCTCACATTATCTTCAAGCACTCTTTGATATGATGCAGATTTCGTAGTTGAATCAATGAATCCAGGCTGTCCAGTCCCTGAGGCAGTGAAGCAACCCCAAACCATAATATTTCCACCACCATGCTTCACAGTTGGTATGAGGTGCTTCTCCTGAAAAGCTGTCTTTGGTCTGCTGTTACTGTGGCCAAACAACTCTATCTTTGATTAGTCTGTCCAGAGCACATTATTCCAAAAGGCCTGGTCTTTGCCTATATGCAAGACTCTCTAACAGATCCTGTGATGAAATTTCGGGGTTCTTAGAGACTTCTTTTTGCATCAGATGGTCTGCTCTTGGTCTGAATTTGCTGGGACGGCCAGTTCTGGACAAAGCGGCAGTCGTTTGAAATCTGCTCTATTTGTAGATGATTTTCCTCACAGTGGAATGATGTATTTCAAATAATTTAGAGATCTTTTTAAATCCCTTGCCAGACTTATTGGCATCCACAACCTTTTTTCTGAAGGCCTTACAGAACTCTTTAGATCTTGTCATGATGACACCACACACCTCAATAGCAAAGAGAACACCAGACACTAGATATGAGAGGGGTATAAATAACCTCTAACGCGATCTTGTACACCTGATTCTAATTTTATGTACTTATTTTTCCATGTGACTGATCTGTTTTTGTTCATTTAAATTGTAAAAATTACTACAAAGTGTCAATTTTATGTGTCATTTGATAGAGTGTATCAACTTTATTAATAGGCACTGTTTCAAAGAGGATCAAATGTTTGCTTGTCCAAATATGTCGAAAAACAACAACGATTTCCATGGGTTGTACTTATTTTTCCACGTGACTGTACGTATGAGTTGTATATTAGCTCCAATCCTTGACAACGGAGGTGGCAGCGGATTCGGTTTTCTTAGATTAGAGGTGAGTTGCTCTCTCTTGTAGCTAGAAGAAAATATGTGCAATTTACCACACTGAACATAGCAAAACAAACAAACAAAAACAAAGGATAACCAGCTGAATCAAGCGAATAAGTGCGCTAATGTTAGCTAGCTACCTACTGAGCCACTGAAATGTCTGACCTGTTCAGCAGAAAAAAAGCATCTCTGCGTCAGTCTTCAATCCCTTCAGATCTCAGAGTTTTCGCCTCTCAAAAGCCATCTGATATTTATTCCCGTTTTATCAAGGGCTCTGTCACTTTTCCTTTTTGACTGCAGGCTCTATGCAATTCGAGGTTTCTTGGTTTTGACAGCAGCCGATTCCCCAGATGTCAGCGATGATTGCGTTTAGAACTATCCTGATTAAAGCAGCATCTAGATGACAAGTTTAAATTCTAAGCAACTCTTGTAAGGACAAGTTACAAACACTCCTCCATCCTCAGCACCCACAGGCCATATAGTATCTGGCTCTTCTTCTTTCTGTGAACAGCGTGTAGACATCAAAGGCCACACAAATGACGTCAAACTGATGTTCCCTGTGAAATCCGACCCGACAGATCAGATTATAAATCATTATTTTAAACTTACCGTTGCGAAGTGGGGTAAGGTAAGGAGACAGTTTTGAACACACTTTTTAACCAAAAAAACTTGCATATGATACTGCAGCTTGAATGTTGTTGTTTTTATGAAATGTGTTTTAGGAGATTTCTGGAGAAATTTAATCTTATAAATATAGATATACTTTCAAACCCTCTGTCATTTAAAACTACCCACTGAAACCTTTTATAGTCTGACCGCTGTTCATTATGAGAGAATACTACTGAATCCTGTGTACGTGTAGCCATTTACACAGAATCGGAAAAAGAAAAATCACTAAAGAAGAGAAATGTATATGTAGAAATAGTCAGATGTGAGACCCTCTAAATCACAGAGAAAATATAAATATATAAATAGATAATTTTATTCCATTTCTCCCTGACACAAATGTTTTATATCATCACAGGCTTTCCTGCACCTCAGGGTTTTGTTCATCACCTCACAGCTGCAGTGATCTGACACAACTGATTATAATTTAGAATTGTAGAGAAAAGGAAGAGGAAAATTCCTAGAGTAAAGAGAAGAACCACAGAACCTGCAAATCCTTCTGAGGAAAAAGGTTTTATTTTATGAAGTTTGCTAAGCACTAAGTTCTGGCTCTGATTTTTCCCAAACATACAGAAACTCAGGTTTATTTATAGAGTCTAAAAAAACAGCTGATTAAAATGCATCAGGTTTCAGTCGAGGGGAGACATGAAAAGATTTGAAACATGATGGTAGAAAGAACAAAATTATTGTATAATGAGTATATTTCTGCTTATTCTGTCATGTATCTCAGCATCATCCATCCATTTTCCATACCGCTTATCCTACACAGGGTCATGGGGAGTCTGGAGCCTATCCCAAGGAACTCGGGGCACAAGGTGGGGACTCAACATCATAAAAATAATAAATGCATTAAAATGAAAATTGACTTCTCACAACATATCTATGAATGAAGTAAAATTAATTTCTCATTAATCATTTCAGGAAAAACTCAGTGAAAGTGCTGCAGCTGTCAAACCTTCAACACTGTTCACAAGGACACAACATTAATGAAGCATTCAAATCACCTCAGGATTACTGTTATTAAAAAATGTTTAATGTTTTTTTTTTTTTTTAAATACAAGCACTAGCTGTGTCAATCAAAACGCAATTGCACAGTAAAAAGCAACTCAGTGTGACTCATTATGTCTGATGTTCACTTTTAAACATCTCCAAAATGCATGAAATTTTCAGGGAGTGCATCAGAGATCATTAATTCACGTCATTTCCCCTAATTTTACAGAACAAAGTTAGAAGAAAGGCACAAGCTCAAACACAAAAAACACTTTATTTGTGAGAAAAAGAGAAAAGCTTTAGAAATCTTTTAAAATAATGAACATTATTTAGGTGAGATGAAGTGAATGTTAAAGATCAATGCCCTGATCCATGGAACATAAAAATTCTGTTATAAAAGTGAATCTTTTCCACATTAAAACTTTTCACCAGATCATCAGTGAGCATGTTATTTCAGGATATGACGGTGATGCAGCAGTAAAGGACTGAGAGAGGACATGGAGAGAATTGAAGACAAACACCAGAAGAGCGGGTAATTGCCTGAAAGCACTTTGTGAAAAGTGTCATCATTAGGATGTGAAATGTCACACTCTTTCTTGAGAAAAAAAATAATAAAACTGAAGCCCTTTGTTTGGTCTTAACACTCCATTTCCTTTGGCTGGAGCTGCCAGAGAAGATGAATGAATGGCTGACTGATTATCACCTCCATCACCTCCATCACCTGACATGCATTCCCTCTGCATCCAGCTCTCTCGAACTCTCAGCTCAATTCTCTCAGAAACCGGCTACAATCACATCTGTTTCATTTTTATACTCTGTACATCAGTAATAATCAGCAAACCATTAAATAGTGAGAAAATTCAAAGACTCTCAGTCTCACACTTGTAGAAATGTCAGTTCAGTAATCGCTTTATAAAACTTTTCTTCTAAAGACCAATTAAATTACTTTATGATCAACTTTATGATTTCTAACTGTCATGGACACAACTATAGACAAAAGCAGGAACAGAATGGTGTAACGTCTGAACGTATCAAACTGATTTCTGAATCAGCCTGGATCTAGCAAAGAAGTTTCTCTGTGTCTTTGAGCCATGAATCCTTATCTAACCTCTTCACCAGATGCCATCGGAATGCGACACGACCGCATTATTCTGGTGGAAAAGAATAATGCCAGTAATGATTGATTCGTTACAATGGGGATAGTAGTATTCTGTAAGTTTTTATACTTGTTCCCATCTTGATGATCATCACAAAATCTATATTCTTCTAATGGCATATTTTCTTCTCACATCTGTAAGAGGTATAAATGACCATACATATGAGCTTCATACCTACTTCATAAATGTGGTTCTGTGAGCAATGGATAATGAGCAGTGATAAGAATCACCTGGAAACCTTCACAAAGTCACACAGTGACATAAGATGCAGTCTTTGCCTGGAATCTTCTCTCGGCGTTCTCGCTGGGTTCGTGGTGAAGCCAAATAATACAGAATGCTGGTGGTTATGCAAGTTTCACAGAACAACAATTACAAACATAACTACTGATATATGACGTAGACACAACATGGACACCCTGCAGGCTCACCTTCATGGAATTAATCGATTAATTTACAAAGGAGGGTAATGTGATGGGTGATGTGACCATGGACTAGGAGCAAGGGTTTAACATCTGCAGATACACAAATGCCTAATGTATTACCACTGCATGCCATGCACAAGGGAATATCGAATGTTTCCATGAGAAATTCATCCGTATGTCTGCATTCAGTGCTTGGGCAGTATACAGAAGATGTGATGCAGGCATTAGTGGCAGGCATTATAACCTAACCGACCTGCTTGTGACCTGTCTTACTAGGTTTTGCACCAGTTTGCACCACAGAGCCCAGGCTCTCCATAAAGACCATGTACGGTGACATAGTGAAGTCTGTCACACCAATGCGAAAGAATGCATTCAGTGCTGTGTAGTGTGTATTGCCATCCAAACCCACTCCAGCCACTCATAACACTGGACTGTCTCAGAAACAATGGATTTAGGTTACTCTTGCCATCCTGAGAGGTTATGAGGAGTTAAATAATGAAGGAATGTATGTGAAGCTGAGCATCTAAATGTCTTTGTACAGTTTAAAATCATAAAAGTCTGATGTAATGTTTCTTCTTGAGATCTTTCACATTATTTACTGTTCCACAGTGTACACTTATTTTCCCTTGTGGAAGCACAGAGTAATGGCTGCTCAGTCCACCTCTCTCCTGTGTATGGATCTCTCTCTCTCTCTCTCTCTCTCTCTCTCTCTCCCCCCTTTCTTTCATTTATTCCCCATCCTGTAATTTATTGCACTTCCTGATTCAGCATCACTTCCAGCAAGTAACTGCAGTGTAAAATAAATGACACCTCAGATGTTCAGGTGAGGAGTGTTTACTCAAATACCTTCCTTAGAGCATCTGAACTGCAAATAATCATTAAACTCATTAAAGTTTAATCTGCAAATGTGTTGTATGCACATGAGGGAAGTCTGTTCTAACAATTATAATAAGGGGAGTAACAGTGTATAGGATAAAACGATTCCTGAATCCACTGTGACTTCAGAGAATCTCAGACTGAAGGAAAGAGCAGTGATTGTGCTTGTCATATTTAATCAGCTGTATCACACCCAGCATTTCACACTGAGATCTCTGATCCATTATGATCGCCGCTGGCACCCAGGCAGAGCGACTCACCACATCCATTGGGTGTTGGACCAAAATGACTGCTGGCCAAATAATCACAAAGACAAGTAGATTGCTGTGACCTTGTGCACAGAGAGGGAGTGAAACAATTTCTCTCTTTCTCCTTATTTCCATTCCAATTCTGTTCCACAGTCTGATCAAAACGTCCACCTCTTTTCAGTCCGCCGCTTGGTTGTGTCTGAGAGGAGCAGGAATCCAAAACCAAAACACTCTCTGTCATGACCCACATCTAAAAAAAAATCTGTTTTATTGAAACCAAACAAAAATGTTTCACTTGCAGATCAGTGCAGCAGAAAAGCTTTAACACAGAAGCAAGAACTGCACCTCAAAAACCTAAGCCTCTCTCACTCTCTCTCCATCTCCCATCTCTGTCCATCTCTGTTCATCTCTCTATCATTCACTGAGAACCAAATAGAAACATCTGCTTTAAGTACAACATAAATCTCAGATTCTTCGTAAGGAGAGCAGGAGAACTACCTGCTGAGAACCAGCTCATTTCGCGTAGAGTATCTGCTAAAGATTAGACAAGATTAGGCAAGGCTGGCCTGTTAGGGCGGGACGGTATCCATTGCACTCGGGAAGGTGCTGCTCTCATTTCTTGTAGCATGGCACATGGTCTCAGAACAGTTAATCCTATTTAAGCCTAGTTAATCATTAACAATCCAGAGCCAAGGCCAGGGAGCAGACAAGCAGGCTAAACCGACCGTCTGCTAGGTTCCACAATATTGAGACTGTCTGTTCCCCGAGCTAAACAAAAATGAAGAAATATTCAGAGACTTTGTTTTGGTAACCTAATTAACATAAAATTAGATCATACTGAATGCACAGCCAGGACATTTGATCTGAAGCTTGGACTGTTAAATATTAGATCTCTTACATCTAAAGCACTTATTGTTAATGAAACCATTACTGACCAGGAGTTTAATATAGTGTGTTTAACAGAAACATGGATTAAACCAAATGAGTATATAGCACTAAATGAAGCCAGTCCTCCTGGATACAATTATATACATCAGCCCCGTCTAACTGGCAGAGGAGGAGGTGTCACACTCATTTATAATGATAATCTAGGCGTAAAATACTCTGCTCTGGATATCAAACAATTGCAAACACAACACAGGTTTATCCAAAAAATATCTTTGTTAAATATATACGTGTGCAACAATTACTGGCACTCTTTTAGTCAATACTTTGTGCTACCTCCCTTTGCCAAGATAACAGCTCTGAGTCTTCTCCTATAATGCCTGGTGAAGTTGGAGAATACATGGCAAGGGATCTGAGACCATTCCTCTATACAGAATCTCTCCAGATTCTTCAAATTTCGAGGTCCATGCTGGTGGACTCTCCTCTTCAGTTCACCCCACAGGTTTTCTATGGGTCCACTAATTGAAAGTTTGGTGGTTCTATCCCCAGCCCACATGCCTCAACATGCAAGTTGAGGCAAGTGGGCAAGACACTGAACCTCAAGTTGCTCCTGATGGCAGGCTAGCGCTTTGCATGGCAGCTCTGGTGCTATTGGTGTGTGTGTGTGAATGGGTGAATGAGAAACAGTGTAAAGTGCTTTGTAGAACTGCTAAGGTTAAAAGGTACTTTATAAGTGCAGACCATTTACCATTTAAATCCTTTAAACTAGCAGTTATCAAACCCCTGATTAAAAAACCTGACCTCGACCCTTGTCAATTGTCCAGCTACAGGCCAATATCAAATCTCCAGTTTATCTCCAAGATCTTAGAAAAGGTTGTAGCACAGCAGCTATGCTCGTACCTACATAGGAATAATGGTCATGTAATGTATCAGTCAGGATTTAGGCCTCATCATAGCACAGAGACAGCACTGGTTAAAGTGGTAAATGACCTACTGCTGGCCTCTGATCAGGGTTGTGTCTCCTTTCTTGTGTTGCTTGACCTTAGTGCAGCTTTTGATACAATTGATCATACTATTCTCCTTGATAGACTACAAAACGTTGTTGGTATTAAGGGAACTTGTACTAGCAGCATGCAGCTAGAAGTAAGTTTTCTGATTCCATAGTAACTCTGGATGGCCTTTCTGTTTCACTGTGCAGCAGTAAAAGACCTTGGTGTGATTATGGACTCCAGTCTTTCATTTGACACCCATGTAGATAATATTACTAGGATAGCCTTCTTTCTCCTCAGAAATATTGCTAAGATAAGAAATATATTGTCACTACATGATGCAGAAAAATTAGTTCATGCTTTAGTCACCTCTTGGTTGGATTATTGTAATGCCTTACTGTCTGGATGTTCCAGTAGGAGCATAAACAAACTCCAGTTAGTCCAGAATGCAGCTGCAAGAGTCCTTACTAGAACTAGAAGATATCACCCCTATCTTATCCACACTGCATTGGCTCCCAGTGAAATTTCACATTGATTATAAAATACTACTATTGACCTATAAAGCACTAAATGGTCTCACACCACAGCACCTGAGCAAACTTTTATGATCTGCCACGCCTACTTCAA
>CM042566.1:5000-117500 GCA_023630585.1 Cranoglanis bouderius | reverse complement strand
GATTTACACCGTGTACTGAACATGGTTTCACTTTCTCCTACATGATGTTGTGTGCCATTGTGTGTTGTTTCTGGAAAGAATTGCATTTTGCTACATAGAACTGGACTTTTTTAGTGCAGAAAGTTAAAATAAATGTTTATTTATCCATTTATTGTGTTGACATGATCGATCATTGGTGTCAGTGCGAGAAGTTCACATGCAGGATCTGTGACATTCGATCAATCACATGTGTTTACAACACAAAACACTCTGAATCAGGAAATGTGCTGAATCCAATCTGACACTGATCCACAGTTCCAGGTCCATATTTTACACTTCAACAAATTTCTGAGGCAATTACATGGTGTAATATTCAGTTCTCCCACATCTCTTTTTATTAGGAAAAAAAGAGTTATGTTCTGCTAATGGTCCAGTGGGTCAGAACTGAGCAGACAGCGTGAAGAACTGCTCGTTTCTTTAGTGTTTTATGAGACTAAACATCAGGTCAAGTCAACCTCAATTCCCCATCAGAGAGATTAATATTCACACCTTGGTCTGAAGGAGATCAGAACTTTCTGAAAATCTGCTCAGGACGTTAAAGAAAGAAAGAAAGAAAATCCACAGAAACGTGACAGTGCTTCAGAATTTCTGGAGAGTTTCTGGAAGATACAGGAAAGCAGAGGAATGATCTGAGTTGTCAGTGTGGTATTAATGCTTTCCCCTGGAATATTATCTACAGTAGATTGGAAATATTCAAGACTTCAGCAGAGATAAAATTATACAGAATCTCAGCTTCATTCCATACAACACAATATTCATGAGCTAAAACTAGTGCTGGTTTTAATCCCAATCCCCATATCAGTGGAGTGAGAAAAAGTCTGCACAAAAAAGCATCAATCATTTTTAAAGCATGATGAGAAACATCTAAATATAATCATCTCATCTGTGCCTCCGTATGGAGGACGAGTGATATTTATTTATTTATTTCCTGCAGGATGGAGAATTTTCTCCATGAAAACTTTCAGTAAAATCACAGGAGCGAAACTGGACTGATTTCCATACGTCTGTCTTCAACAGAGTGTAACTCCACTGTAACCTGAACTAGGCATACTCCTCCTCCTCCTCCTCCACACACACACACACACACACACACACACACACACACACACTGTTACACATTGGTTCCTCCAAATACTGAGGAGACACAAAGCGTCCTGAGATTTCACTGCATTACTGATTGTAATCTGGATGTTAAACAAGCATATGAGTGTGTTGGTCAAGTGTCCACATACTTTTGGCCAGATATTGTACCACAATCATCTTTGCACAAGGACAAAACACTCATTAGTCTGACTTTTCATAAATTAATTAATAAAGTTACTATAAAAAACCTGAACAAATTTATACAGTATTATACAAACTAAATTATGTGAGAGAAATTAGTTCACTTTTCTTATATTAAATATTAAATAAAAGTGGAAACTTATCAAAAGAAGATATTTTTAAAAAACAAAACAAATTAATTAATAGTTTAATTTAATTTGTGGACATTTTTTAGTTTTCACTAATTGAAAATTTTTCCACTTTTATCTGAGTCACATTATTACAGCCGTGGCCAAAAGTTTTGAGAATGACACAAATATTAATTTTTATAAAGTCTGCTGCCTCAGTTTTTATGATGGCAATTTGCATATACTCCAGAATGTTATGAAGAGTGATCAGATGAATTGCAATTAATTTCAAAGTCCCTCTTTGCCATGAAAATGAACTTAATCCCAAAAAAACATGTCCACTGCATTTCAGCCCTTCCACAAAAGGACCAGCTGACATCATGTCAGTGATTCTCTCATTAACACAGGTGAGAGTGTTAACGAGGACAAGGCTGGAGATCACTCTGTCATGCTGATTGAGTTAGAATAACAGACTGGAAGCTTTAAAAGGAGGGTGGTGCTTGAAATTATTGTTCTTCCTCTGTTAACTATGGTTACCTGCAAGGAAACACGTGCAGCCATCATTGCTTTGCACAAAAAGGGATTCACAGGCAAGGATATTGCTGCTAGTAAGATCGGGGCACCACCAGTGCAGAGCTTGCTCAGGAATGGCAGCAGGCAGGTGTGAGTGCGTCTGCACGCACAGTAAGGCGAAGACTTTTGGAGGATGGCCTGGTGTCAAGAAGGGCAGCAAAGAAGCCACTTCTCTCCAGGAAAAACATCAGGGACAGACTGCTATTCTGCAAAAAGTACAGGGATTGGACTGCTGAGGACTGGGGTAATGTCATTTTCTCTGATGAATCCCCTTTCCGATTGTTTGGGGCATCTGGAAAAAAGCTTGTCCGGAGAAGAAAAGGTGAGCGCTACCATCAGTCCTGTGTCATGCCAACAGTAAAGCATCCTGAGACCACTCATGTGTGGGGTTGCTTCTCAGCCAAGGGAGTGGCCTCACTCACAATTTTGCCTAAGAACACAGCCATGAATAAAGAATGGTACAAAAACATCCTCAGAGAGCAACTTCTCCCAACCATCCAAGAACAGTTTGGTGATGAACAATGCCTTTTCCAGCATGATGGGGCACCTTGCCACAAGGCAAAAGTGATAACGAAGTGGCTCGGGGAACAAAACATCGTCATTTTGGGTCCATGACCAGGAAACTCCCCAGACCTTAATCCCATTGAGAATTTGTGGTCAATCCTCAAGAGGCGGGTGGACAAACAAAAACCCACAAACTCTGACAAACTCCAAGCATTGATTATGCAAGAATGGGCTGCCATCAGTCAGGATGTGGCCCAGAAGAAAAAGAAGGGTCAACACTGCAAATATTGACTCTTTGCATAAACTTCATGTAATTGTCAATAAAAGCCATTGACACTTATGAAATGCTTGTGATTATACTTCAGTAACAGTAACATCTGACAAAAAGATCTAAAAACACTGAAGCAGTCGACTTTGTGAAAATTAATATTTGTGTCATTCTCAAAACTTTTGGCCACGGCTGTACTCTAAACTCCAGATTATCAGATTATCAGCATCACAGTTCAGTGTCATGAGGAATCAGAATAATTTGTATATCCAGTTTTTTACGTCTGCAGTATTTCATAATAAAAGTGTTAAAAAACCCAACAGCAGAACCATGTCAGAGCTGTTCTAAACTGAACCTTCAACCTTCTGATCAGAAGCCAAGAACCTAAAGCTGGAGTGGAATAAAAATCCTCTAAAACATGATGTTCTCACTTTACTGCGAGTCGGCCTGAAGCCTGAAGCTAAAACAGTCTCTGTTTCACAGTCAGAGCTGTCAAGTCAATTCGGTGCGAGTCATACGTCATCTTCACCGAACCCGCAGCACTAAATACACGATATCACAGAGTTCTAAAGCCCCAGACACAGAGACGTGCTCTCACTGAACTTCTGTTCAGTTCCACATCATCACTGAGAGTCAAGCAAACGTTAAAGGAACATTTATTTATTGTGCAGTTTATGTTTTTAGTCTGTGAACATGCAGCATCATGAAGCTTAATTTTTGTATAAGTATTTTAGCTGTTTGTTTGAAATGAAATGAGGATTTAAACACAGAATCTGTTTTCTGAAATATTTCAATTCTTATTTAGCAAATCCATCCAACTGACACTTCTTATGAAACACCAGCTTCACGGCAGAGCGCATTGTAAAGGATTTGTAATCATTAAAGTTTTTTCACACAGAAAAGGAGAAAAATCACAGCAAGCGGTGGCGAATGTTTTTCACCTCTTTTCCAAAGCCATGTGTAATAAAATATTCCATCAGATTTCACCTGGACATTAACGTCACACATGGAGAGATGATCACATTATTACATCATGAGATTATTCATATAAAATGTGATGATTTTGAGCCTTATGTAAAAATAACATCAGGTTTTACATGAAACTGAATCTGTCATTAAACCCAATAACCAGTTTATTCAGCCGTCATCCTTTTCAGCTAACTTTATTCTCATTCTGTTTAAAGAACGTTTTAAGTCTAGTTTTATTTCTCTGTGTTTTGGCATCATGTTTACACAAACACACGTCACAGTGTGAACCAGTGTGTGTCTGTTGCGTGTGTTTAGTGTGTGTTTAGCGTGTGTTATCAATGTGCTAGGACTTGATTTATCACAGCTGCTGATCAGGTCGTTACTTAGTTACTGCGCTGTAGTTTCTTATTTGATAAAGTGCTTACAGGTTAATTTTGGTGTGGAATGGTGTAGGCGGGGCCTGAATTACAATTGGTCCAAAGCCATTGAGGTGTCTATTGAGGTGCTATTTGACCATGTGGTACTGGTACATTTATAAAAGGGATTTATTTATTTATTTATAATCGCACTATCTGGTGTTACCCAGATGAGGATGGGTTCCCTTTTGAGTCTGGTTCCTCTCAAGGTTTCTTCCTCATATCGTCTCAGGGAGTTTTTCCTCACCACCGTCACCTCTGTCTGCTCATTAGGGATAAATTCATACATTTAAAATCTATGTCCTGAATTTATATATTTCTGTAAAGCTGCTTTGGGACAATGTCCATTGTTAAAAGCTCTATACAAATAAAACTGAACTTGAACTTGAACTAGTGGCATCACTAACTAAGCTGAGAATTAGCCCCACCCACAAATCAGTTTCATACAGAATTAGTGAAAAATATAATCTAATTTATAATCACTATCAGATTCTTTAAGTTGAGTGATTTTAACCACCAGTTTCTTAAATCACATTTCACTCCAATTTTGTAAATCACTCCCTAATCTCCTATTTAAAAATGACAATGTTTCAGTAGATATTGATAATCTGAAATGTTATGATATTAGTTTGTGCAGTTTCAGAGCTTTTTTGTATTCCAGCATGACATTCTGGCTGAAATGAACTAATTTAGTCGCCTTTCCACATCATAGTTCATGACTCAAGTCACGCCGTATTACTGACAAATCCCAAAACTGCACTGATGAAGCGACTTGGGAAAAATTTTAGCTGCATCTTTTTTACTAAACTCATGAGAAATGGAGATAACATATTATTTTATATCACACACTGAATAAATATAATGGAGATTAATAAATGTTGTGTTTAGGTGCTGAGTCGGAAGAAAATCCCAGGAATCTATTGTTTGAGACTCTGAAGCAGTTTACAGGCTGATAAGATGTTTGAGATTAACATAAACAGAGGCAATTAATCACTTGGAGATTTTTGGATTATCTTCAATACAGAGTTTTCCTCCTGAGAAATAATCTCATGTTTTTTAACAAATAACAAAAGAGTAAATAATGAGAAAACCCACAGAGCATAAAGTGAACATCATCTGACTCATTTCCAGAAAAGATAAGATATATTGATGATGTTTAGAATATAGAGATTTTTTTTAAAAAGGAAATTCATGTAAAATAAGTGGTTTTGTAGAAAAGGTAATCCACAGAGCATGAAGCTAACAAAACAACTGAAATATCATTGGAGCCCAAGCTAATCAATGCAGTTGGGAAATGGATTTAATCACCTTCTCTACAGCAGAATAGACTGAGGAAAGCACTCACAACCTTCACCTGCAAACAATTAAAGCTCTCTATACTCACGTATGAAAGGCCACACTCTGGGTTCCACAGGTTCCTCTCAGACAGACACATCGCTTTGTTACACGCAACAATGTGATTCAATTTCCTCCTCAATCGAGTCTCTGATTTCCCGCAGGTCCGAACAGGGATGAGCGTTCCACTGGAACTAAAACACACATTGCCCTCCAGTGTGAGAACCCTTGTGCTGTTTGACTTATGTGTATTTGCCTGATCAGTTATTCGAGGAACACGTCATCTATTCATCTCAACAAAACAGCAGGTCCTTCAAACACGTCACTGTTCTTCTCATGTTTATACTCAAGTAAACGTTTCATTCTGCTTTTTTTTTTTTTTAATTAACTGCCATGTCCATATTTATGTTCCAGTTCCAATAATTATAATTATACCATGGCATTGTTGAATTCTGGATTCTGATTGCTTCAATATTTCAGTGAAAGTGGAAATCACAGGCAGCTCTGTCACCAGCAGTTTTAGCCTCTCTCACTTTCTCTCAGATTTGTGTGTTAAAATGTAAACGTACGTCTGACAGCAGTGTGAGAATTCCAGCAGTTTTATGGAGGAATCACGAGCAGTAAGAATGCAGGTTTAGGGTTAAAATTTAATTTTTACACTTTACTAAAATTGCTTTTAACACAAATAAATGGCACAAATGGATCAGATTAATATTCTGACAGATAGAACCGATTCTACAAACCCTGAACTGATGAAGCTGTAAAGAAAGATTTTCTCTTGTCCTCCTCCTCCTCCTCATTCTCTTCATCCTACTCTCCATCTTCCTGCTGATTCTATCAGAGGCTTTAACAGCAGGAGAGTTCAGAGTGTAAACAAAATCTCTTCCTCACAACCACATGCTCAGAACATAAACCTAAATATAATCCTGCTAACACCCCCCCACCTACACCCCCCACCTACACACACCCCACCCCCCACCTACACACACCACACACACCACCCCAACACCAACACATACATCACCACTACACACCACACCACCCTAACACCATCACCACTTCCATCACAGTTCATCCTTTTTTCTTCATGTATTCTCTCTCTGTAGCACGGAGAATATATATTTCTGTCTCTCTTTTTCTGTCTCTCCCTCTCTGTCACTTTTCTTCCCCTCAGCAGGTTTGATTGAACTGATGACCTCAATCAAAAGACAATTACCCCGGTGAGGGCAGGAGGTAATTATCCCCCATCAGAGAGGAGATTGAGCACACCTGAATAGTGAGAGACACTTTTATTCTGCAGAGATGTGTGAAAAGGTAGAGGAGTAAATTCCTGGGGGAAAAAGCACTATGATGATGATGAGGGAACATGAAATTCCCAGCTGAATAGAGAATAAAGGTAACGATAATAAAGTTAAAGGTAATAAAGTAAGAGCTCTTTCGGTTATTAACATTATTAACATGGACGTGGCATCTAGATGTTTCAATTGACATTGTGCAAAACATATATACATATATAACATATAATATATAACATAAAATAACTACTGTGATTCCAATGCCATATTTTAAATGATAGAATAACACATCACAATTTTTTTATTACAGTAATAAATCCAGATGCCTTAAAAAGATCAGAGATAAATATAGAAGTTAAAAAGTCTCTCAGAATTGACAGCACATTAACTCAAGATAAGTAAAAAGGTGTTCACATGTGTCTACTTTAATCAGCTGTATTGGAGAAAGATTACACAGAATAAACAAAGAATAGCCGAGCTCACTGAAACAAATTACTGGGTATCAGACAATCAGCCTGATAATCAAACACCACACTCCAGTTTGCATTAACAACCTTCTCACATCGCCTTCACACCACTGTGTAGTGTTTAACAGAAAAAAGCAGAAAGGCTGAAAATGATCCCTTATAGTGGCCTTCTAATCTATAAAACTAAACTGTGATAAGCACAAACTCCATCACACTCTGGAACAGTTCCATGGAGAAGTTAGATTAAAGCATTTTTCCAATCAATACTGTCCCTATCACACGGTGTGATGGAAAACCACAGGAATTTACTGAATAGGAAGTTAATGGGCATGTGTGTGTGTGTGTGTGGGGGGGGGAGGTGATGGAGGTGATGGAAGTGTATATGTGGAGGTGGCATTCTGCAGCTGAGGAGCCCAAGCACATCACTTTCCTAATATGACCCATCTAAAGCTATTCCATGACTGAACTGAAGTCCTCCTATGGGAACAGATCTTTACCTGCTGCATGATGTATATAATGTGTAGGACATGAGAGTGTTGTAGATGCAGCGTTTATTTAAATTCATAAACACACTACTCTAATACATACGCAAATAACACAACAAGAAACTGTATTCCCCCCCCCCCCCTAGAGCATTTCCTCATTGTGTAGTCTTACAACATGGAACTGACATGGACTTAACTGAGATTTTATGTCATGGTAAATGGTCTGCACTTACATAGCGCCGTTTAACCTTCGTGGTTCTACAAAGCGCTTTACACTGTGTCTCATTCACCCATTCATTCACCCATTCATTCACCCATTCATTCACCCATTCATTCACCCATTCATTCACCCATTCACGCACACACTCACATACCAGTGGCAGCAGAGCTACCATGCAAGGCACCTGCCTGCCATCGGGAGCAACTTGGGGTTCAATGTCTCGCCCAAGGACACTTCGGCACATGGAGTCATGTGGGCTAGGAATCAAATCGCCACCCTACGATTAGTGGACAACCTGCACCACGAATCCACACAAAACGTCCCAAACATCTCATGGTTTTTAGTCACTTGCATTTTACATAAGTACTTTACTGACATAATAAAATGCTCAAATGTAACAGTACTCCTATATTATAAATCTGGAATTAAAAAATGTAGGGTGGTCAAGGCTTGGGGGTCAGAGAAAATTCCATCTGGGGTTGTTTGCCCAAAGAGTTTGGGAACCGCTGCTTTAGACCCTGGACAAGGAAGAAGACCTGACATTAAGGTGGAAATATCAGAGCCTAGGGCTGACTTTAGTGAGGGATTAGGACCGACAATGAGCATAGGCTTGATAAAAAGTATAAGTTAGGACTTGTAATTGAGACTGGGATTGAAACAGAGAAAAGTCCAAGCCTGGCTCTGAGGTGGACAGCCAGAGTGATGGACATTAAAGCAAGACTGGCGGAGCTACAGAGCAATGGTCTCCTGGACATGCTTTAGGATTGAGGCAGCTTTTAGAGGAAACGCACTACAAACAGCCTCATCTAGAGCATGTTCAGTTACACCACTAATACATAATACCATGTTCCTTTCTGAACCACAATCTGGGAGCTCCTGGAACATGCAGAACCACCTGGAGCTTCTGGTTCAGGCCTGTGAGCCTCAGCATCAGGATATTAGCCATCACTTTAGTGTAGAAATCATGACCTGACACCAACACAGCAGGGGAATAAAAGAACTCCAGCTAAAGGCTTTTTTTTAACCCATCTTTTCAGGCCTACTTAAGCTTGCAGAAGAGCAGTGAATCTTTCCATTATCAGGCCCTCAGGGTTCTTCTCTACAGTGAGTCCCTACTCAGTCATCTTCTCTTCCAGTGAGAACTTAGACCTACAAACACCATGTTTGGGCTTGTATAAAGGAGAGCTTCTCATCAGAGCAGTGGTATACAATGATCAGTCACTCAGAACTCATTTGTGGATCTATTTGTGGAGGTTAATGTAAATGCAAAAGAAATCAAAATATATATCTCTAGGAATTGACACCAAAAAAACAAACAAAAAAAAAAAAACGAGGAATATAAAGTGACGTGGATCAAATGACCACATGCAAAACTTTACAAAGATCCGGACAAGAGAAAATATTGGAATGACACAACAAGAAGGTGATGTTAATAAATAAACAGATATGTGTTTGGAGACAAACTGCAAGACTTTGAAACAGATTATAAAATATTCAGCACATGCACACAATAAAAGTAACATCTGCAGTGTAAACTGTGGTTTACTGAAAGTTTGTTCATGCATTGGATCTCAGATTGTAATAAATGTTCTGCATTGACACTGAAGTGACATCAGAGTAGTAAATGAATTTTCTGTCTTGTTCTTTAACTATCCTGATTAATCCCCCAGAGAGAAACCTGGCAGCGTTAGAGACATTACTAAAAGAAAAACGTGCAGACTTGGTGACACATTTCCATATGGAAATTATTGACGTGCTAACACTTTTACACAACCCTCCTGAGGGACGACAATTCCCATTAGTGCAGAAAATACTGCATCATGCAACTAGATATTAAAAACAAACAGAACAACACACTTTAGGCTTCCAATTGAGCTTCTATGAACAGTTTTGTGCAGTAAACAGGTTGACCATCTTGTCATTCGAGTGTGAAATGAAGATTACACTGTCCGAGTCTCATCCTGAGGCCAGGAGGCCACGTAATAACAGAGCCTGAATATGAGTGTGAGAATTAAAATCATTATTATTTCCCTCCCACCTCAGTCATTTCCTGTATTCAGCATCAACAAGCATAATAATGCAGAAGCACAATTCTGAAACTCTCAATACACCTAAACAATCATATTAACACACAACACTTCATCATAGACAAACACACACCAGCTTTTACTCAGTTACATGATGAAATTAATGTCTAAACTGACCACAGGGTTGTAACACAATTATATGCAACAGAAAAACAAACAGAAAAAAAAAAAAAAAATCGCAGCTTGTCTTGTTACAGACAAACCACAAAGAAGCATAAACTCCTCTGTCCTGAAGATGTGGGAAAACTTAAAGTTACAGCTTTACCTCTGACTGTACAAAGCACTGACACTGGAGACTCCTTCCATGAATGTTAAATAAACACATTTTCTCCTTACAGAAAACTTCACCATATCAACAATTTAAAATTTTTAAAAATTTGTTTATGTGGAGCGTCCATGTGAATTGTTACGTAACCAGGTGTGTAGGACGGAAGAGGGAGTCAGGATGCATGCGCTGGGGCGACGTCAGTAAATGCAGAAGAGTTTATTCCAAACATAAGAATCCATACCACGAACAAAACAAATTATAATCCAGGCTGTACTAAACAAGAGTAGGGATCTGGGAATCACCGGAACAAAGCGCACGGTTAAACACATCTAAACTAAGCTATAACAAACGAAACTAATACTCCGCTAGATAGGTGATCTGGGAATCACGGGAACAAAGCGCACGGTTAAACACATCTACTAGACTGGACTATACTATACTAACACTCCGCCCCGAAGCGGAAACGGAGCGGTGTATTTAAACACTAAGAGATCATATGTCCAAATCGATAACAGCTGAACCCCATCCATGAACAAATGAGGAGGTGGAGACATGACACGAACCAAAACAAACGCACATGGGAGAACATAGTAGGCGGAGACATGACGTGAATCAAAACAAGAGCACATGGGGAAACACAGGAGGTGGAGACATGACGTGAACGAAAACAAAAAAGCACATGGCAAAGGTAAACAAAATGAGTCTTTAAGAATGAAACGTCCATCGGAGAGTTTTTGAATAGCGCTGGAAAGCGCGCAGTGGAATGCGGAAGCACGCCACTCTTTGTAGCGTAGCGAGGGCTGGAGAAGAGGAAACCTAACATGAATGAGCTGTTACTATAGAAACAATACCATTTAGAAAGAGCGCATTAATATAAACCTGTCAGAGCTGCTGTTAGGAAAAAAAGAAAAATACTCAACACCTTCTGACCAATCACAATCCAGAATTCAGCAGCGGTGTGTAAGTATTTCTAGAGCAGTTCTGTGTATCTGCAGAGAAAGGTGCATTTTGTAGTTTTATTGGTGCTTCTAGACCTCCATAAGCAACATTTCAAAAGCTCCACAGAAATTAGCTCTGTAAATTAAACTGAACAAAGCTCACAGAGATTCCACCTATTTCTCTAAAATTTCTCTAAAACTCAACTCTGATGATATTTTTATAATGTAAAAGTGAATCAGCTCTCTTCCAGCACATCACATTACTGTATTAATAATCTGTTCACTTAAACACAGATGCCGGAGCGTGTTCATGTTCTCTGATGCGCTGTTTTAGTAAGATGTCGGATTTTAGCAGCGGATAATGTTGACTTTCTATCCAGAGTTTGTCCAGAATTTTATCTCACTTGAGTTGGATTATGAGGAAAAGTAAAATGCCATAAACAGATTAGAAGCAGCTCGTTGTTTCCACACTGATATCATCAGAGGAGTGTGTACCTTTAGCTCGTGCTCTTTCTCTGGTTTAACTGTGAAACTGCTCCATCTCTCCATCTCTCTCTCTCTCTCTCTCTCTCTCTCTCTCTCTCTCTCTCTCTCTCTCTCTCCATCTCTCTCTCTCTCTCTCTCTCTCTCTCTCTCTCTCTCTCTCACACACACACACCCACACACACACAGTCACAATTATTGCATGATCACTTAATTACAATACAATAATCACTTATATTAAAATAATTAGTGCTGATTGTGATTTAGCATTAGATTCCACAAACACACACCTGTTTAAATGTATGTGGTGTATAACAGAAACATCGCGTTATGAGTTAATTTTCTGAATTAATTTACTTCACTATTGTATTTTTAAAAAAATTCTCTTGATCTTTAAAATATCTACAGTGGTGCTTAAAGGTTTGTGAACCCTTTATGTGCCCTATATGATATAAAACATCATCAGATTTTCATACAAGTCCTCACAGTATATAAAGAGAACCCAATTAAACAAGATTAATTAAATATTATACTTTGTCTAAAACTCTTTAGAGATGGTTTTATAACCTTTTATTGTAACCAGCCTGAAGAACGACAACTCTTTTTCTGAGGTCCACAGATGTGTTGTGAAGATCAGACTCTGATAGATCCCTGTTCTTTAAATAAAACAGGGCGCTTACTCACACCTCATTGTCATCCCATTGATGAAAACACCTGACCCTAATTTCACCTTCAAATTAACTGCTAATCCTAGAGGTTCACATACTTTTGCCCTCACAGAGATGTAATATATATATATATATATATATATATATATATATATATATATATATATATATATATATATATATATATATATATATATATATACCCAAAAGAAAAAGAATACAGTGCCAGAGTGTGATGTGGTAGTGCAGTAGGGTGAAAACATTGTAGATACAGCAGCAGATTTGAGTGAAATTAAAGTGGCAGTGCTGTGCAAACTTGTCAACATTGTAAACCATGTGAAAAACACTGAAGTAAAGCGGCGGTGCATAAACATATGGATATGAATAATAGATCATGGATGGTGGTAGTTCGACTATCGTCCAATGAGCTTATCCTAAGACTGGCTCAGTGCAAATAGTGTCCCAGCACAGTGATAAGCTGTTGTACAGTGTTATCGCAGTCGGTACAAACGACCTCCTGTACCGCTCCTTCTACAGCGGAGCTGAATGAGTCTTCTACTAAAGAAGCTCCGCTGTTTAAGTAATATGTCATGGAGGGGATGCTGTTCATTGTCCAGAATGGCTGAGTTTTTTGAGTGTCCTCTTTTTCACCACAACCTCAAAACTGTCCAGAGATCAGCCCAAAGAAGACTGCACTGGCTACCACAGACTGGTAGAAGATCTCTAACATTTTGCTGCAAACATTAAAGGATCTGAGCTTTCTCAGAAAGTAGAGTCTGCTCATCCCTTTCTTGTACACAGCCTTTGAGTTGACCTTCCATTCCAGCTTGTTGTCGAGATGTACACCAAGGTATCTGTTGGTGTCAACCAGCTCAACGTCCTGACCCATGATTGTAACGGGGCTGGTTGTGGTCCACCACCATCTTCTTGGTCTTGGCCACATTGAGCAGATGGTTCTTTTCACACCACTCAACAAAGTTGTTGACCAGGTCCCTGTACTCCCCTTCCTGTCCGTCCCTTATGCACCAACCACCACTGAGTCATCAGAAAATTTCTGAAGATGGCAGAGATCTGACCTGTACTGAAAGTCTGTGGTGTACATGGTGAAGAGGGAGGGGGAGAGCACAGTTCCCTGTGGTACTCCAGTGCTGCTCAGCAGGCACTCAAACAGGCAGGTTCCCAACCGCACAAACTGGGGTCTGTCTGATAGGCACTCAGTGACCTAGGAGATCAGGGAGTGGAGGAGATGATGTGAGAGGTCGTCATGCTGAACCTATTGAAGAACAAATTCAGCCCACACCTCCTTTGTATTGTTCTGCTGAAGCCTACCCTCCAGCTTCCTTCTGTAGGCTTCTTTGTTCTCCCTCAGTCTCAACTTCAACTCCTTCTGCACCCTCCTCATCTGTTCTGTGTCCTTCTTCCTGAACACCTGCTTCTTTTTGTTCAATAGTTCCTTCAGGTCCTTGGTCATTCAGGGTTTGTTATCAGGAAAACAACACATCCTCCTAACAGGAACTATAGTGTCTGTGCAGAAATTGATATAGTCCGTTATACAGTCCGTCATGTTGTTAATGTCTTCCCCAGCCGGTTCACATAACACTTCCCAGTCTGTAGTCAGAGCCTCCTCTGCCTCTTGTGACCATATTCTTATGGTCTTCTTTGTCACAGACTGCCTTAAGACAACACGTCTGTGTGTGAGTGTCAGTAGAACCAGGTTGTGGTCAGACCTTCCCAGTGAGGGCAGAGCAGAGGAAGTGTATGCACCTTTCACACTTGCATGCAGGAGATCCAGTGTTCTGTTCTCTCTGGAAACACATCTGACAAACTGGTGAAACTCTGGTAATGTAGTGGAGAGTGACACATGATTAAAATCCCCACAAATAACAGCAAAAGAGTTCGGATGCCAAGTTTGGAGTCTTGCGATAGTCAAGTGTTTGACGTCACACACGATAACACAATGTACGATAACCACAATGTACGATAACCACAATGATGACTGAATTCCCTGATAATACGGACGTAAACCAACAGCCAGCAATTCAATGTTTGGGCAACAGTGACGCTCCTTCACAGTAACGTCCCGGATTATACCATCTGTTATTTACAAACAGTGCGACCCCTCAACCTTTCCTCTTTCCTCTTACCACCCAGTTCAGCATCTCTGTCCGCCCTCACTGTCTGAAATCCAGTGATAGAAGACATACTGCTGAACATTGAATAAAAATTATTTGTAATTTATTCTCTGTCACTAAAACATGTAATACATGTAATATATCAACTACATTATTTATTATAGAATTTATTTTCGGTGATTAACTAAAGTATATTATGGCATAATATATTAATAATATATATTAGCATAAAGTATATCTTTATGCATGTGAATGTTTTAAGGTCTGAAATAAAAACAAAAATGTAATTTTCTGAAATGTTTAGTTTTTATAAAAGGCTATGTAAACTATTACACTATAAAAAATAAAAGTGGCAGAAAACTTTTAAAATCTTTAATCACACTGTGTTTGACGATTATTCATCAGCCAATTATTTCTCTACTGACAAACTTAATCTTAAACATTTTTTTGCATTTTTATTTTTCAACACCTTAAGGGCTTTTGTAAAAGAAATAAACTCATTAGGAAAAACACATAACCTAGGTTTGACTTTCAAGTACTTTTCCCAAAATAATACACATTTGCTGGTTTCAATTCCAAATCTTTGTTGTAAGATTTCACTGGATGGATATACTCCATATACTCCATATACTCCATATACTCTATATACTCTATATACTCCATATACTCCATATACTTCATATACTCCATATACTCCATATACTCCATATACTCTATATACTCTATATACTTCATATACTCCATATACTCCATATACTCCATATACTCTATATACTCCATATACTCTATATACTTCATATACTCCATATACTCCATATACTTCATATACTCCATATACTCTATATACTTCATATAGTCCATATACTCCATATACTCCATATACTCCATATACTCTATATACTTCATATAGTCCATATACTTCATATACTCCATATACTCCATATACTCTATATACTTCATATAGTCCATATACTCCTCCATATGCTCTATATACTCCATATACTCTATATACTTCATATAGTCCATATACTCCATATACTCCATATACTCTATATACTTCATATAGTCCATATACTTCATATACTCCATATACTCCATATACTCTATATACTTCATATAGTCCATAAACTCCTCCATATACTCTATATACTCTATATACTCCATATACTCCATATACTCCATATACTCTATATACTCCATATACTTCATATACTCCATATACTCTATATACTCTATATACTTCATATAGTCCATATACTCCATATACTCTATATACTCCATATACTTCATATAGTCCATATACTTCATATACTCTATATACTCTATATAGTTCATATAGTCCATATACTCCATATACTCCATATACTCTATATACTCCATATACTCCATATACTCTATATACTTCATATACTCCATATACTCTATATACTCCATATACTCTATATAGTCTATATACTTCATATAGTCCATATACTCCATATACTCCATATACTCCATATAGTCCATATACTCCGTATACTCTTTGGCTTGATAAGAATGGAAGTGTTTGTGTTGAGTCATGTATCCGGAGCTTGATTACACTTCCCAGAAGTCACTGCACACCACAGGAGCAGGTCACGTGAACTCTCACACCTGTTTCACATCTTTTCCTTAATTAGCACTACTGTTTAAGTTACGTTTTGCATCACTCATGCTGTCTTGCTTTTGTCATTCTTTGCCTTTGTTTCGTTTTCTTGTTTATGTTCATCTTGATGTCTCGTATTCATAACTCATGTTTCTGGTATTTCTAGTGTTTGTTATTTATTTCTTTTTATTAAACTTATCTGCACTTGCATCCGCCTCCTCATACTTTACATGACATTTTCTGAGAGTTTCCTTTCTTTCCTTTCTGCTGATTGTGTAGGAAACAAACAAATAAACAAACAAACAAATAAAGAAATGGCTTTACTGAAACTGAGCTCCAGCTTCAAATTCATTCCATGGAGAAAAATCTATAAGCCACGGCTGATTGGAGCACTCGAGGGTACATCATCCTTCTCCATCAAAATGTAATGCAACACCAGCACTGAGTATTTCTGAGGGAGAAAAAGGTTTGACTCCCATTAGACAGGACTATAAATGTCCTCACTCAGCCGAGGGACGTTCAGTGATTAGACTGCGATCTTCAGCTGCATTTAAGCTTCTGGCGAAATCACTGCATTGCTCACACACACACACACACACACACACACACACACACACACACACACACACTGCCCAATTACGCATTTAAAGTCCTTGACTTCTGGGTAATGTATAAATATCTAACTCACACTCTGACCTTCTAAAGCCAGAGATCAGTGAGGCTGTGATTCAGATCCACTTCATCACCTCAGAGTTTATAAAAAGCTCCTGAACTTCAAAAACTAGCAGGAGAAAATGGACATGAGAATTCAGCAGTGCTCACAGCTCTCACCTTCAAAACCCTTTTCCCTTCCAATAGAACTGATGAGAAGCAGTGAAGCCCCGCCCACAGGCCCCACCCACACATACAATATTTTTGAAAACGTCATTTTATTTCTCTGTGTTTTTGTCTCCCATCCACACAAACACACAGCTTTCAAAAAAGCACCGTTTTAAAATGTTCACTGTTTTCTTATAGATGGGAAAACGTTGCTGTGAACCTGAGCATGTGTGTTTAGCGTGTGTTTAGTGTGTTTAGTGTGTGTTTAGCATGTGTTTAGTGTGTGTTTAGTGTGTGTTTAGTGTGTTTAGTGTGTGTTTAGTGTGTTTAGCATGTGTTTAGCATGCATTTAGCGCGTGTTATGAATGTGTTAGGACTTGGTTTATCATAGCTGCTGATCAGGTCATTACTTTGATAAAGTGTTTGCAGGTTAATTTCACTTTGTGTTATTATTACACTCTCATGTGGAGGAGACCGAATCTGATCGGCGCTGTACTGCTCCTGAATCCACTGCTCCAACTCTACAAACCGCACTGAGAACCCGGATTTAGGCTCAGACCTGCAGAACATGCTGTATTGCAGTGGAACCTTAAGTCAGTCCGTACAGGATTTCGGGGAGTTTTTTTGTGATTGTTGCGGCCAAAAATGCCGCGACAATATTTTGTGCTTTTTTTGTGGAAAATTACTTGAATAGTTGTGCTCGCTCTTTCACAGTGATGTTTGTTGGTAAATGAGACCTTTAACCGTACTCATGTTAGACGCACGTGAATGGAAGAGCTTTGGCTGAATGTGCATTTTGATGAGGTCACATGACGTGTCTTCGCTCAGATCTGCAGAAATTTTGATAAATTGTACGCTCCTCTGAATATTGGGGAGTTTGCTTGATTTTGTGCTAATTTCTGTGATTGCAAAATTTTTAAATCCTGGAGGGACCGCCTTAAGCAGTAGTTCCACCTCATCATCACTCCACACGTATGCTATGAATCCTTATGTTTGGAGTTTTAACTTTTAGTTACTTTTGACCATGTTCTCCTTCTCTACCTGGACCTCACTTTCAAGTTTGAGCAGGAATTTTGTTATCAAAATGAAAGTTTACTGCAACAATAAAATTAAACTAAATAAATAATTTTAAAAATGCTACTGCTTGCACTCTCAGCTATTTGCACACTTCCTCACCTTGGAAACATGAAGATGTGGGTTTACTAAATACACTGAGGAGACTGAATAATGAAAAGATGTGATTGATACACGTCTGAAAATGCATTTAAAACACTTATGAAGTGTTTTATGAAGAGCATTTTAATTGTACCAGAAATCTGTGATTAATGCCCCAAGTAACACAAAAATCTTCATACTCTAAAGATCTAATGCACGTCGCTGCTCAGCTTTTCATCATACGCTTAATAACCGTGAACAAACTGCAAGGGTTCTACAGGGAACCTTTAAGATTTTCCCAGAGGGAACCTTTTTTTCTGCCCCTAAGAGTGCATAATATTTCATCCATATCAGTATTTACAGTATATATACACTCACCGTCCACTTTAATAGGAACACCTGCAGCACAATGCATTAAATCATGCAGATGCAGATCAAAAGCTTCAGGTAATGTTCACATCAAACACCAGAATGAAGAAAAAGTGCGACTTTAATGGTTGTTGGTGCCAGATGGGCTGGTTTGAGTATTTCAGAAACTGCTGATCTCCTGGGATTTTCACACAGAACAGTCTCTAGAGTTTCACAGAATGGTATGAAAAACAAAAAACATTCTGTGAGCGGACTGTTGTAGACTGAAACACCTTGTTGATGAGCAAGATCAGAGGAGAATGACCAGACTGGTCTGAGCTGACAGGAAGTCTATAGTAACTCAAATAATCACTCTTTACAGCCGTGGTGAGCAGAAAAACATCTCAACACATCAGACCTTGAGGTGGATGAGATACAACAGCAGAAGACCACATCAGGTTCCTCTCCTGTCAGCCGAGTGGACGGTGAGTGTACAGTGTTTTTACAGTCTGTGTTAACTGTCCTGAAATGTGGACATGACGAGTGACACTAAACATTAATGTGATTTATCCTCCGTCTTCATTTCCAAGCTGTTCACATACGCCCATCACCCACAACACACACACACACACACACACACACACACACACACACACACACACACACACACACTTCATGTAACCATGAGTCCGATCAGAGATATAAATCTGATGTGAGATTTCGACACTGCAGGCTGGTGTTAATCAGAGCGAATGACGGTCCGTGTTCCAGCATGAGACTTGGCAGGACGGTGTTAATTAGACACCACACTGAGCTGCAGATCGGACCGAGGAGACGATTCCAACTCAACTGAGATGAGCCACCATACAACATGACAATTAACCCGCTGTCTCAGCACAATTCTCTCATTAACGCTGTGCAAATTCAGACGCGCAGAATTTGGGTTTTGAGGCTGGAAGGTGAAGCAGAAGTAAAAATGTTTATTTAAACGAAGCAGGATGTGAACTCATTTTGCTGACGGAGACGAATACACAGATGTTAATTTTCTGTATTATGCATGTTTGTTTGGAATGATGCCAGATTTGTTCTGAAATAAATCAGATTTGACCTGATCTGATACCTGATCTGATACTGAGCATCAACACCTGCGTAAATATTTGGCCTAGAACCCTAAAACTTATTCAGTCCAATCCATTTGTTTCCAAAAGTGATGTCTCCACATTACCAACACCTGAACAGGTGATGAACAGGTGAAAGATCATTTTTTGTCGTTGAGACACAGCAGGTTTGTGAGGATTTGGTTTAATCACATCTGTATTACTGGAGATATTTCCACTGTGTCTCTAATAAACAGGTGTAGGAGTGAAACAAGCAGGAGACGTGTTTAACCTCCGCATCAAGACTTCACTCAGACAGTGACACAGCTTTCTTCCCCAATCGCACAAGGAACATCAAATCTCACGACTCAGATGGAAACATGAGGGCAGACAAGCAGAAAATACAATTACATTAAAACATACACACACACACAGACACACACACACACACACACACACACACACACACACACACACACACACACACACACACACCTGTCCGTGTAGTGATGTGAGTCACATCATTTGGCACAGCTCATCAATAAGAGTCGACTCTTTCAGCTCCAACACAACTGATTTTAATTTCTAAACCAGACAATTATTTTCACCAGTGATTTCTTTTCTTTGCTAAACTGTGAAATTATTTCAGGAACTCTATTTTCTAACAAAATAACATTCCTGAGCATTGCACTTTATATTTTTATTTAAATAATTGTGAAAGATCAGCAAAGCACTACACATATGCAAACAATAAGCATATCAGCATATGTGCATAATAATAGTATTATGCAGCTGTGTGTGTGTGTGTGTGTGTGTGTGTGTGTGTGTGTGTGTGTGTGTGTGTGTAGTTCGTTATCCTGTAATGCAGATCCTCATTCAGCCTCATAACACTGAGTGAAACACACAATTCAGCATCACACTAATGAACAGCTCTGATGTGGAAAAAACATTTTCATGTAGGAATTTAAATTTATTTACTCTGCGAGAATAAGTGCTTTGTCTACATCTTTATTTAAAAAAAAAGGGGGGGGGGGAATCTAGAGTTGACTCTTTTAGATGAACACAGAGAGTCGACTCTAGACCCCCCACCACCACCCCCCTCACGCCCCTTATTAAAGATTTAGCATATCACTACATCAGAGCTGTTTACTGTTTGTCCTACTGACATCCTGACATGGATTTAAATTCTCTAGAGATTTTTTCAGATTCAGAGAAATAAATCAAAGCACAGCACTGACCTAAACATCTTTTATATATATATATATATATATATATATATATATATATATATATATATATATATATATATATATATATATACACACATATATATACAGTACTGTGCAAAAGTTTTAGACACACACAAAGAAATGCTGTAGAGCAAAGATGCCTTCAAAATAATAAATTTAAATGTTTCTACATTTAAAATAAATACCATAAAGAGCAGTAAACAGTAGTAAATGAAACAAAGTCAATATTTGGTGTGACAAAAAAATAAAAATAAAAATAAAAATAGTCTTCGGTACAATGTGTGCAGTTTTATAAGGAAATGAGCTGGTAAGTTTTATTGATCATCTTGCAGAACCAGACACAGTTCTTCTGGACACTTTTGACATTTTGACAAGTTAAAAATGTATATTAAATGTATATATATTACTAAATTTGATCTAATTATTTAAATGTCAAACAGATAAATTGGGCTTGCAGACCAAATCATTTGTCTGAAAAAGCACAAGATCTTGCTATAAAGAGCAACAAAAAATAAATTGAATACAGATTATTAATACAGATTATTAATACAGATTATTTTCCAGTCCCGTTCTCCTCCAACCTCACAGCTCACAGTTCAGTAAAAGTGTGACTTCTTCCTCAGCATCACATTTTCACACTTTGCTCTGCATTGTTTATACTTATTTCAGTGTCTGTGTTAATTAATTTTATGTGGATAAACAAATGTTTATTTAAAAAAAGGCAGAACACTTGTTATATTAGATTATATCGCTTTATCAGGGTTTTAGTCATAAACGAATGAAGAAAGGGAACATAATAACAGCACTAAACGATGATCAGGAACAAGGCTGCATCGTAAATCTGCAAACAGGATGAGTGGATGAATGTAAATTCTTGGGATCTCGCCAAATTAATACACTAAACTGAGACAGCACCTATCACCGAATGTGTGTCAGGTTTTTCTGGGTGATTAATGGCACAAGGATTTTATTTCCCAAGTGATTCAGGCAGCAGGGAGAAGTCGTTTATTAAAGAAAGAGCTGAGACTCTGCAAATTAAATCAGACACACAGCTTCGTCTTCTTCTCACATTCACAAGTTCATTAAAATAATTTTAATTGTTTATTTGGATTTATATTGTAAAGTATAGAACTCCATACAGTTCTGTACTAATGTATAACCTGTTATTAGCTAGAATTTATCTCTTAAAGATACAGATCTATAAATAAACCTGAGAATGTGCTAAACACTTCTGAGAAAACAACAATGAGATGATTTGGCAACATATATTTTAAAAGTAAATTAAATGAAATATTGCTAATAAGTTAATTGTTTTGCTTTTCAAAAATAAGCATATTAAGCTTTGTGATAAATAAATCATATAAATTAATTGTCTTTTATTTCACAAACACTGAGGGAGAAAAGAGATCTAAAAAAAACACACATTAATCTCTGCATATTTTGCATCTTATTGTGGATGTTTTTTTAGTGAGAATAAGTGAAAAAATGGCTGACAGTTTAAGGGACATTTCAAATAATTTTGGATTTCAAATAATAAACCAGAAATCCTATTGGGCTTCAGATGATAAACACAGAACAACATTTCCTAGAGTATACAGATGTGAAGTAGGTCACAACAGAATTTATCATTTCAAGGTTGCTTTATTTCATTTATTTTCTCTTCTGTTTTTTCCCTCAAATGTCCTGCAGAGAAAATTAATGCAAACATGTTCTCAATGCTATTTTCCCCCTCACACAATCACACTACAACAATGTGAAGTAATTCAATTATTTTTAAAATTATTTTTCAGTTACATTCTTGTCTCTGCAGGATGTGACATAAAAAGTAAAAACTCAAACACAACTGAGTTCTTCCTGATGCTAACTCACTGTTTCTGTGATGTTGTAAGATTCATGCTATACATTGTGTTCTGGTGTTTCTCTTTATTTCAGGGTTTTCATGCTGCAGGAATAAAGTCTGTCCATCTGCTCTCACTGATCGAGCCTGAATGAAATCTGAGGTGTTTTAATTGCTGTGATTAATCCGTGTGTTATTAAAATGAACAGCTGCCAGTACTGACGAGTGGGACACACAAATTCCACCCATTACACTGTAATTCTGCTTAAACACAGATGGTTTTATAGTTATGTTATTGTTCCGCATCAGTTCTCCTCTAAACACTTCTTTTAGTACATCATTTTTTAGCTATCATTCCAGCAACGCAGGTGAATACATTTCCAACCTAAACCTTAGAATCAATGAGAACTTCCTCAAATACACAAAAAACAGAAATATTGCTCGGAGGCCAAAATGCCAAATATCCTGAATGTCTGACGATGTGTGTAAAATCTGCTCTGGGTGTTCGGAATCTTGGTGTTTTTCTCGACTCTACAATTTCACTTCACATTAGATCTGTCAACAAACCTCCTGTCTTAAAGCTTTCTTAGATAAAACAGACTGTGATCCATATGTACTTCCCCTGATAAACTGATGAGTCCAATTAAACTGACAGAAAACTTACCAAATGTGTGTTTTCCTGATTTATTTATCTCATACACAACCCTCTTCCTGTTCTGGAGAGCCACAAAGCGTTTAAGAGCACAGAAGCTGAGTGGCTCTTTATGTCCAGGTGGGTAAAGAACCCCAGTGTGTTTTATTGGGAGGTTAGATGAAACCTGCACGAACACAGGGAGAACATGTGAAACTCCACACAGTAACCCAAGGTCAGGACTGAACCAGGAATACTGTATCTGTGAGGAGTGCTACCCGCTGTGTCACTATTCCACCCCTAGTCAATTATCAATAAAATAAAAATAAATCTGTTTAATGAAATACAGACTCAATAACACTGTTGTGGTCAGTACAATTCACTCCTCAAAATGGCCGCCATTATACAGTCTGATACAATATCACATGACACGTAAGAAAAAAACTGTATTTCTGCAGCATAGTTCTGGTTCAGTTCAGTAAGTGAAAATGCACAGAAGTGATGTCTGATCCTTTGAAATAAATATAAAGTGTCAGTAAGTTTCACAACCACTGTGTTCTGAATAATTCAACTTGGTGTCTCTGGACTTTTGCAGCTGCATAAAGATATTTGCTTGGAAGTTTAAAAAGTGCCGAGGAATAACAAGTATGTTTGCAAATAATCCCGAGGACCAAATCTTCAGCAGAACATCTGACACACGCTTATTATTCCACTCACGGCCATCTCTTCACCGCTTTCTGTTTGTTTTCTGAGGTTAAATGACTGACAGCAAACACAGAGAAAATTTCACCAGGCTGTGAGACGCTCCGTTCTGGAGGGAAAAAGTCAGCTGTCTAAATTTCAGATGAAGGTAAGGTTCAGTTTAAGTTATTAATGGCTGAAATGCAATCATCTGAACTGTACATGGTTAAACAGGAAGTCAAAGTGGAACTCTGGTGAAAAAAAGAGTGAAGATAGTATACAAGAATTTCCTCCAAACCCCGGCAAGTGAGAAAATGTCAGAAAAAGTTAATGTCAAATAGAAATTTCAGTCTGGTGATGAATCTTAATTCACAAATGAGTTATTTCTTAATTTATCAGCATTCATTAGCTGTAAGCATTAACGCTGGCTCTGTGAGTTTCAGTCTTTAAAAGGATCCTCACACTCATTCCAAACTTCACAAACAATCACGGCACAAAAACTCTGCCAAGCGCCTCAGCTGCTGTGAGATTTTCCCCAAGCAGCGACCCGATGGTTTCCATTCACAGCTCGAGTGTCTAAACTCTGCTCACACTGAGAACAGTCTTTTAACACTTTACTAATCAGCTGAGTGTGAGGAGAGGACTTTCTCTCACCTCAATTAACACACTGCCCTTCACTGACCACTCGCTCCACACCAACACACTCCACACCAACACACTCCACACCAACACACACCACTGACCACTCGCTCCACACCAACTCACACCACACCAACACACTCCACTGACCACTCGCTCCACACCAACACACTCCACTGACCACTCGCTCCACACCAACACACTCCACACCAACACACTCCACACCAACACACTCCACACCAACACACACCACTGACCACTCGCTCCACACCAACACACACCACACCAACACACACCACACCAACACACTCCACTGACCACTCGCTCCACACCAACACACTCCACACCAACACACACCACACCAACACACTCCACTGACCACTCGCTCCACACCAACACACTCCACACCAACACACTCCACACCAACACACTCCACACCAACACACACCACACCAACACACACCACACCAACACACTCCAATGACCACTCGCTCCACACCAACACACACCACACCAACACACTCCACACCACCACACTCCACTGACCACTCGCTCCACACCAACACACTCCACACCAACACACACCACACCAACACACTCCACTGACCACTCGCTCCACACCAACACACTCCACACCAACACACTCCACACCAACACACTCCACTGACCACTCGCTCCACACCAACACACACCACACCAACACACTCCACTGACCATTCGCTCCACACCAACACACTCCACACCAACACACTCCACACCAACACACTCCACTGACCACTCGCTCCACACCAACACACACCACACCAACACACACCACACCAACACACTCCACTGACCACTCGCTCCACACCAACACACACCACACCAACACACTCCACACCAACACACACCACACCAACACACTCCACACCAACACACTCCACACCAACACACACCACACCAACACACTCCACTGACCACTCGCTCCACACCAACACACACCACACCAACACACTCCACTGACCACTCGCTCCACACCAACACACACCACACCAACACACTCCACACCAACACACACCACACCAACACACTCCACACCAACACACTCCACTGACCACTCGCTCCACACCAACACACACCACACCAACACACACCACACCAACACACACCACACCAACACACTCCACTGACCACTCGCTCCACACCAACACACACCACATCAACACACACCACACCAACACACTCCACTGACCACTCGCTCCACACCAACACACACCACACCAACACACTCCACACCAACACACACCACACCAACACACTCCACTGACCACTCGCTCCACACCAACACACACCACACCAACACACACCACACCAACACACACCACTGACCACTCACTCCACATCAACACACACCACACCAACACACTCCACTGACCACTCGCTCCACACCAACACACACCACACCAACACACTCCACTGACCACTGGCTCCACACCAACACACACCACACCAACACACTCCACTGACCACTCGCTCCACACCAACACACACCACACCAACACACTCCACTGACCACTCGCTCCACACCAACACACACCACACCAACACACTCCACTGACCACACACACCACACCAACACACTCCACTGACCACTCGCTCCACACCAACACACACCACACCAACACACTCCACTGACCACTCGCTCCACACCAACACACACCACACCAACACACTCCACTGACCACTCGCTCCACACCAACACACACCACACCAACACACTCCACTGACCACTCGCTCCACACCAACACACACCACACCAACACACTCCACTGACCACACACACCACACCAACACACTCCACTGACCACTCGCTCCACACCAACACACACCACACCAACACACTCCATTGACCACTCGCTCCACACCAACACACACCACACCAACACACTCCACACCAACACACACCACACCAACACACTCCACACCAACACACACCACACCAACACACTCCACACCAACACACTCCACACCAACACACTCCACACCAACACACACCACACCAACACACACCACACCAACACACTCCACACCAACACACTCCACACCAACACACACCACACCAACACACACCACACCAACACACTCCAATGACCACTCGCTCCAAACCAACACACACCACACCAACACACTCCACACCAACACACTCCACACCAACACACACCACACCTACACACACCACACCAACACACTCCAATGACCACTCGCTCCACACCAACACACTCCACACCAACACAAACCACACCAACACACTCCACACCAACACACACCACACCAACACACTCCAATGACCACTCGCTCCACACCAACACACTCCACACCAACACAAACCACACCAACACACTCCACACCAACACACTCCACACCAACACACTCCACTGACCACTCTATTTGCATGTGTGTGGAAACTGTTCATGCACCTCTTAAGTGAATCTTTTGACTCATGACTGAAATTTGCTCCTTTGGTTTTTAGAAGGTCAGCGTTTGTTCCGCTTGAGTTCATTTCATCCGAGTTGAAGATTTCCAGTGTTTGTCTGTATACAGTAATAATTTTTTCTAAACACAAACATAAAAACATAATAAAAATAATAATTAGCTATTTTTATTCTGTTTCGTGTCTGTCATAGACATTTAGGTGTATTGTGCTACAGAACTAATCAGTGAATTCATCTGAACAAATAATTTAACTGAATGAACTTGATGACTCGAGTCACTTAAAATTTCATCACTAATTTAACAGCCTCTCTTAGTACAAATCAATCTGGGGTGGGTTTCCTGATAATTAATCTTAATGAATAACAAACAATTTAAAGAAGGACACGCGTTACATACAAGCCTGTTTTGCAAATGTTTCCCTAAAGCCTTCATTATTAGAGAGATTTAACAAACTAGTTGTAAGTAGTTCTTTGTTGGCTCTGCCCTGCCCGAGTCTGGTGAAAAATCACGAGTCGATAGTCAAACAATCGATTCACAGTCCGGAGGTAAATTTAAAAGATTAATCAGTGCCTTAAATAGCAGAAACAGACACAAATATACAGTATTTATAAATAGTGGACGACAGACAAAGTGTAATCAACAATTTACAACACAAATTAAGTTTGCTTGGAAGTGCTACACAAATAAGAAGGGAATATGTTAGTGCTGACTAGTATTAAATTAACTTGACTAGCTTGTGTGGGGTGTAGTAGTGTAGTGGTTAGTGTTATTGATACTTCAGAGTTTTGGATTCGATCCTGAGCTCAGCTGATTAGGTGGAGTTAAATTTTATTCCAGGGCTTTGAATATACATGATCAAAAATGTCATTCCCTTCTTTTCCAAATCATGTTGCTGTACAAAAACAAACTGTGTTAATGCAAATCCATTCAATCACAGGCAACCGATGTACACATTTCAATCACGTAAATTCAATTAATATTTTTTCAGTGTACAAAACAACAAACAGAGGGAGTACAAAGGCTACGTAAAAAGTTGAATTTACTTAATTAAAATGTGCACATCTGTTCCACACAAATGACATTTTTACTTCAACATAAATCTCTCTCATTTAACTTGTTAATTTGTTGGTTCCATGTGGATTGATTTACATGAACACAGTTTTATGTGCAGTTTGTTTCATTTGATTTGTACAGCTAACATGGTTAATAAAAACAATGTGTAACCCTCACAGACAGTCACCCAAGCTGAAGTTCCGACCTAAGGCACTAGCGTTGTAAGTCAGCCACACTACCCACTACACCACTGTAACACAAATCCCATAATTCATCAGGTTAATACTAGTTCAATGGATTAGACTCACTCTTTATAACTATGAGGATTTTTCTACAGAAATTAGCAGCCTTTGTTTTTTGGGGGTTTTTTTTAGGTAAAACTGCACGAGCTCCAAATAATGAAGTACTGAATAACGAATGGGTCAGGTTACTTGTTAATCTATGAACGAGTTTACACACTATGGTAGTTACGAAGTGTTTTGGGAAATTAATTAAATCTCACTAATTAACGAGCATTCTAACAAACGAGATAAGAAAATACTTAGCATTATGAAAGTTTTGGGAAACCCACGCCTGATGTTACAAACCTTTTTTAAAGAGAATAAATGAAGCTGCTGTAGTTGTACAGTGTTACTCATCACTCTTTATAAATTTCTGTGTGAATAAATGTCAGAAACATCAGGTATATCATATTGATAACATTGATGAACATTGATTTTTACTAAAGAAGAAGAAGCATCACTCCTCTTCACACTTTTTATTTCTCACCCAAACTGAGAACTTTCTGGTATTTAAACCGTTTTCAGAATCTTTCACTGACTAAGCTGCAGAAAACAGCGAGGCCGTGGGGAGAGAAAGCCGAGCTGTGAGCAAAGCTATCAGAGAACACAAAGAACTGGAAATATCACTGTTATCTGTTCTCTTGTGTCCTGGGCTTCCTTTATGATAGGCCAAGTCTCAGAGCAATTTAAGTCTCTCTTATCTGCCAAAAAAACAACCCTGTGACGTCTTCTCTCAGCAACTGAGCAGCTGAATTTAGGTGGAGTATTTTCCAGACAATGCGACACTCAGAACGGATGAATGCAAAAAAAATAAAAGCACTGAGATATAAATCACTGAACTCAAATACTGTAGCACACATTAAAGGAAAGCTATGTCTAAATTAATATTTATTTATCATCCATTGACAAAAATCAAACTGTCGACACAGTGGTTATAATTCCATGATTTATCTTTCCCCATACATCTACACACATTGATGTCTTTGGAATAAATGCAGTCCTTAAGCTGATGATAATGAATTTATTTCTCAACCATCATGACTGCATCTGTGCTGAAGATACTGAGGTGTTCTCCCACATAACTTCACTCCTAATCATTCATTCATTTCACAGCTTTTCTCCAGCCGGATGTCGAACAGATTTCTGTGTCCAGGGGCAAAAATGTTTTCATGAAACAGAAGCAGTGGTGAAGCAGCAGTTCTGCCCTGCGACACACATTCATAATGTTCATGGCACAGAGACACACAGATGGTCTTATACACACTCGGTTAGAGGACCATCTGAGTCGAGGTTAAACTTAAACACCAGCAAAGATACAACGCAAATAAAACAGTGAATCACAAAAACACAAACTGAGCAGAACCTGTTACACTATTCCACTGATCCACTACTTCTACACACACCTACTACTACTACTACTACTACCCCACACCTTTATATATATATATATATATATATATATATATATATATATATATATATATATATATATATATATATATATATATGGAAGGACTCTCCAGTGTCGGCACTTTGTAATAGTAAGGGGTAAAACTGTAACTTTAGGTTTTCTGACACAGGAAATGTAAATTGCTGTGATATAATAGGAATAGAAAACTAAGGGATGTGCTGTCACAGAAAAATAATCAGTTTATGACATTTCACAGATTCAGTGATTTTTTTTTATATCACAATCACGGTGTTTAACAGTATATCTCTATTTGTTATTATAGAACTATACCTTAATTATTTAAAAATAAGAATTTATAAATGAATGAAGATTTCTTAGACAGGTGAAAATAATTTGGCTTAGTTTTTTATATTTTTTATTTTTTTTAGATATTATGAAATATCTCAGGTGTATATACAGTGGGGGGGGGAAGTATTTGATCCCCTGCTGATTTTGTATGTTTGCCCACTGACAAAGAAATGATCAGTCTATAATTTTAATGGTAGGTGTATTTTAACAGTGAGAGACAGAATAACAACAAAAAAATCCAGAAAAACACATTTCAAAAAAGTTATAAATTGATTTGCATTTTAATGAGGGAAATAAGTATTTGACCCCTTCGACTTAGTACTTTGTGGCAAAACCCTTGTTGGCAATCACAGAGGTCAGACATTTCTTGTAGTTGGCCACCAGGTTTGCACACATCTCAGGAGGGATTTTGTCCCACTACTCTTTGCAGATCCTCTCCATGTCATTAAGGTCTCGAGGCTGACATTTGGCAACTCGAACCTTCAGCTCCCTCCACAGATTTTCTATGGGATTAAGGTCTGGAGACTGGCTAGGCCACTTCAGGACCTTAATGTGCTTCTTCTTGAGCCACTCCTTTGTTGCCTTGGCTGTGTGTTTTGGGTCATTGTCATGCTGGAATACCCATCCACGACCCATTTTCAATGCCCTGGCTGAGGGAAAGAGGTTCTCACCAAAGATTTGACGGTACATGGCCCCGTCCATCGTCCCTTTGATGCAGTGCAGTTGTCCTGTCCCCTTAGCAGAAAAACAGACCCAAAGCATAATGTTCCCACCTCCATGTTTGACGGTGGGAACAGCATTCCTCCTCCTCCAAACACGGCGAGTTGAGTTGATGCCAAAGAGCTCGATTTTGGTCTCATCTGACCACAACACTTTCACCCAGTTCTCCTCTGAATCATTCAATTATAATTTACATTCAGGCAAACTTCAGACGGGCCTGTACATGTGCTTTCTTGCCATTTCTTGCTTTCTTCGTGCTTTCATTTTCTCTTCTTACCAATTGTTTTCTTGGTTGTCACCTTCTCACCAAGCTGCTTGGCGATGGTCTTGTAGCCCATTCCAGCCTTGTGTAGGTCTACAATTTTGTCCCTGACATTTTTGTTGTTATTCTGTCTCTCACTGTTAAAATACACCTACCATTAAAATTATAGACTGATCATTTGTCAGTGGGCAAACGTACAAAATCAGCAGGGGATCAAATACTTTTTTTCCCTCACTGTGTATATATATATATATATATATATATATATATATTATATATATATATATATATATATATATATATATATATATATATATATATATATATATATATGTGTGTGTGTGTGTGTGTGTGTGTGTGTGTGTGTGTGTGTGTGTGTGTGTGTTTTTTTAACATTGAGGCCATAGCCTCAATGTTCCCCAATTCTGACTGCTGGTTTTCAGTAAACAGGTTGCCATGGTTACTGCTGGCAGGATGGATGCCATTGCTCTGAATTCTCCTGGAAGCTGATGATCAACGCTTTGCTCCGGTGGGAGTCCTGTGGCTTCAGCTTTCATAAAAACCGTGTTGAGTAATAATGGCTCGCTCTGTCGCTGTAAACTGGCCTCAGTGGGCCTCTGACTCACAGCTTTGAGGAAAAACACTGGACTTTAACTTCTTCATTATTTATTGCTGATCTGCACGTACATTTACTGTCATTCAGCCCACAGCATCACAAACACAGATCTGCTGCCTGAAAATGACCAATTCATTTATTAAACCATAACTCTGTCTCTTTCTAATGCAGTTACGAGCAAACACGATAATTCAGATATTTCAGATAATTCAGATATTTCAGATAATTCAGATATTTCAGATAATTCAGATATTTCAGATAATTCAGATATTTCAGATATTTCAGAACAGATATCTCGATTAAAACTGAATGAATTCAAAATTTTCAAATATATAATATAAAAATATCATTATCAGTTTTGTGGTTTGATGAATATTGTACTGGTTTTACATGTTTCAGAGCAAAATAAATAAATAAATAAAGGAATAAATTCAACCCAAAATGAATGGCACCCTTCCTAGAAATAAATGAAAAAACTATGCTTCAAAATATCTGCTTGCATTTGGGGGAAATATTTAATTTATTAAATATATTTACAAGGTTTATAAACAATATGTAAAATAAAAGCCCAATATATTTGTATGTTATGAAATTTGATGCTTTGAAATATGAAATTGGATGTGTGTTAAATTAAATCTTCTTCAGTTCGTTTCTCTGAGAGAACTCTTACATGTTCTGTGCTTAACCCTATACCAGAAAATGATGAACCCTGAACTAAGAACCCTTTATGAAGCTTATTTTTAATTCAAAGTGGAGTCCATTTTAAGATGTAAAAATGCCAAATAGTGTCAGTGTTTTACCCCCACACAGTGACCACGATGATGATGATGATGATGAAGGATGAAAGATGAAGGATCAGATGTTCAGGGCTGCAAGATTTACTGGAATCTCAAGCTGATCAGGTTTCAGAATCAGCTGCTGGACGTCACCTCTGTGTCCCCGAGCTGGAACTGAAAACCTGCGGTCTGAATTGAGGAGGAAGTTGACGAGTACGAGCCTGAGGCGATTCACCATCACGAAATATATTCAGCATGGAGAAACGATGATGCAATGCATAATCAGTGCTGTTTCCTCTACACAGGGTGCCAATAAATATAAAATATGTGTTCATGTGTTAAACTGCAGAGTTTCAAAATGTTTAATCCCTAAAATATGAGCGATTTTGTGTGTGTGTTATATTTGTGGCAAATGTCTGACTTTTACTAATTTCTATTTGTTTATTAATGACGTTATTAATGTTTAGTAATGACACAGAGCTGCTTTTACTGTTTCCTCTCATGATCATCTCCAGATTATTTTACACTGACTTTATATTGTCACGTTGATTAAATCAGGCTAAACCTAAAGACATTTAGAGACAGTTCAGACAAGTGTTTTTAATCATTTAAAATAATAACATGTTTTATATCACCTTTACCACAACACTGTAACAAACACAACACAAAGAAAAGTCCTGCTTCCAAAAGTTTCATATGCACCTGCTGAATATCATTCATAATATCATTATACTTTATTTGAGCTTTTCAATTCTATTCAGTTTTATTTGTATAGAACTGTCAACAATACTTATTATCACAAATCAGCTTTACAGAAATACAGATGTAAAATTCAGATTTATACACATATAAACTTCTTTTTGTTAAAAAATTTCATTAACAAGATTGTATAAAATAATACAATCTGAGATTAACTGGTGATTCTTAAATGTGATGTATTTTCAGCCTCTTGAGGCTGATTGTTCCAGTTGATTATTTAAAGTCTGAACTACTCAGTGACTTTTTTACTTGTAGCTCATCTTTTGGACAATTAATTTGGTAATTGCAAAGAAAAACATCATCAGTGATAAATCAATAAAGAATGTGCTTAATGGCAATAATTGTTTAGTTGACTGCATAGTGTTACAGCCTTTATTATTAATTTTGCCTGATAATTATTTACCATGCACACAATTACTATTAACAATTTAGCCTTTGATTTTATGCCAAAAAAAGTTGCTGAAATTCACAAAACGATGTTACTGAACTTTAAACAATGTAGTGCAGGAAAAGTGATATAAATGATTCATTTATAACAATTTGAGATTACCTCAACAAATCAGTACACAGACCATAATAGATTTATTCTAAATCTCCTTTACGTGCTTTTCAGGGCCGATCCATTTTTTCACATAACTGCAGTAAACAAACACCAGTCTAGAGTTTCATTTAAAAAATAATTATTATTTTTCACCTGGTTAGAGAAGTGGAACATGAGGGTTGTGATTGTGAGGAATCTTTACAGAATGTGGACACAGTGAGATCACCTCAGGTCACAGGTTTGCCCTGAACATGCCCTGAACCCGTCCTGAACCCGTCCTGAACTCGCCCTGAACCCGCCCTGAACCCGTCCTGAGCCCACCCTGAACCCGCGCTGAACATGCCCTGAACCCTCCTGAACCCGCCCTGAACCCGTCCTGAACCCGTCCTGAACCCGCCCTGAACCCGTCCTGAGCCCACCCTGAACCCTCCTGAACATGCCCTGAACCCGCGCTGAACATGCCCTGAACCCTCCTGAACCCGCCCTGAACCCGTCCTGAACCCGTCCTGAACCCGCCCTGAACCCGTCCTGAGCCCGCCCTGAACCCTCCTGAACATGCCCTGAACCCGCGCTGAACATGCCCTGAACCCGCCCTGAACCCGTCCTGAACCCGCCCTGAACCCGTCCTGAACCCACCCTGAACCCTCCTGAACATGCCCTGAAACCGTCCTGAACCCGTGCTGAACCCGCCCTGAACCCGTCCTGAACCCACCCTGAACCCGTCCTGAACCCGCCCTGAACCCGTCCTGAACCCGCCCTGAACATGTCATGAGTGACAGGTTAAAACATCTTCATGTGAGTTTAGAGCTGAATGGAGGATCTTCATGCCTTCAGCATTTAGGATCAAAACTAATCCTGAGGCAGCAGCAGAGATCAGAGTAAACACCATCCTCACACACACACACACACACACACACACACACACACACACACACACACACACACACACACACACACACACGCACACACACACAAAAGCACACATATACTCCAACTCAGCTACAACACAGTTATTTCTATATCCTTGTCCATCCCGTACCCCACTTCCACAACATTACCCTTACATTTTTCTAATTTGCATAGCATCCTGTTCACCCTAAACTTTATTGTCGAAGGATTAAAGGTTAAATGAATACACGGCTGATGAGAAAACAGCTGAATATTTGAGAATGTTGATACATGAATTAGGAGGCGGATCAGTGCAGTCACACCACAGCTCTTCTTTTAGACATAAGGAGTAATTAAGTTTATAATTAGACACAGTGCTTCTGTCATCACACTCTTTACACCAGGTTAAGGATTTATTTAATATTCATAAGTTTGATAAGAGGATTAATGCTCATGCACCGAGATTACATCGAGTCCCTCAGAGTCGTCTCGTCAGGTCCCAGCGTCATTACTAATGAAGACAGTCATGATATTTCTATTTCACTGACAAGACCAAATCAGGTGAAACAAAAACAAACAAATAAAAAAATAAAGAAGCTGGAGTCCAGCATCACAGCAGTTGATTTTAAAACACTAATCAGTCACGTTCTTCTGAGATACCTCTCTCATTACAGACATTACGGCATCTGTGAGCTCAAAATTCACTACATTATTATTCATGTATAAAAACACAAAGCTAAAAATCATTAAAACTCACTGCTACTCCCAGTGCCAGGTTTATTTATTCATATTTAGCTCAATAATTCAAAAATATTTTTTGTTTGAAGCAGTTAGTGCTGAGTAAGTGAGAGAATCATGTGTGTTTGCTGAGAAGGTTTGTGATTGGTTGGCTGCCGTGCCAGTCAAATGACCTCTTTCTATGAAAGTGAGTTGGTCTTGGACAAGTTTATTGAGTAGATTGAGTAGATCTATTGAGTAGTTGTTAGAGAACCTAACTAAGCGAGCGGCTGACTCCCGGAGTTGTTCACTGTGCGAACACTTCCGCGTTCCATTCTCCGCGCCGCCATTGAGGACAACCGGCAGTTCATAAGCGGCTCCATAGGCGGGCACCCACAGAGCTCCAGCAGGAGACCCAGCAGGAGGTCTCCTCAGCGGAGCTGCCCCTGGAGGTTAACGTGGCAACCTCCAGCCCCGAGCTCCAGCAGGAGGCCCAGCAGGAGGTCTCCCCAGCGGAGCGCCCTCCGGAGGTCCACGAGGAGACCTCCGCTCCAGCCCAGTTCCTGTCGGAGACCCAAGTGGGGTGCTCCGCTCCAGTCCTGTTCCCGCCGGAGGTCCATGAGGAAATAAACTGCTGGCTGTCCTCAACGGCGGTGCGGAGAATGGAATGCGGAAGTGTTCGCGCAGCGAACGACTCCGGGAGTCAGCTGCTTGGCGAGTGACTCAGAGTGCGAGAGGTTCTCTAACAGTAGTAGTTTGATGTTATTAAGTGATGTTCAAAAATAAGCATTTCCTTTGTGACATCGTTGTGTTGAAGAGGAAAATAATTCAATCTGAAATCCAATGAATTTTTCTGCACGTTTTCTTCCAGGCATCGAGTGACACTGCAGCCAGCGGATATTTACTCACAATCTGCATAACAGCAGTACAATAAATGGAGTGGAACTGAATTCAGAGCTCAGGAGAGATACACACTCATCCCTGTACATCACTCCTCACTGCTATTATCCATACAGGACTTATTTTTAATTCTAATATCGATTGATTGTTTTTTCTAAATAGAAAAAGCTTCTGTCTGGAATCTGTTTTCTGAGGAACAGAGACGAATAAATAAAACAAAATAAATTTCGTCCACAAGGGAAACCTGGAAGCTTCTGCACAAATCCCTCACAAGCTCCACAACATCTTTTCTTCACTTCTTAACTTCCCACCTCCTCCTTCACCATCCTCCCTGACTGCTGATGACTTTGCCACCTTTTTAAGGTGAAGATTGAAAAAACCTGCCAGATCTTCACTGCTACCCCGACTCCTACACTCCATTTTCAGGATTCCCCATCGCTTTCTCTGACACATTTTCTCCTCAATCAACAGATGTGATCCTGCAGGTCATCTTATTCTGCAATCCTACCACCTCCCCGTTGGATCCCATGCCCTCCACAATGCTCCAGAACATCTCACAAGACCTCCTCCTCGTCACCACTGCTATCATTAATGACTCCATAACATCTGGTCATATACTAACTGTACTCAAAACAGCAAGACTTATTCCCTTATTTTATTTATTCTGTATTAACACACTTAGCACTGTTTGACTTTATAGTATACAGTTATAGAAAAGTAATGATTTATAATGTCACTATCCAGTGTTGCCCTGATGAGGATGGGTTCCCTTTTGAGTCTGGTTCCTCTCAAGGTTTCTTCATATCATCTCAGGGAGTTTTTCCTCACCACCTTTGCCTCTGGCTGCTTATTATGGATAAATTTCAATTTAAATTGTATATCCAGACTTTCTGTAAAGGTGCTTTATGACAATGTCCATTGCTAAAAGTGCAATACAAAATAAAAAATTTAAATGAATTGTATTAAATTGAATTCCTATCCTGAAGATCAGACATAAGCAACTACTGACCAGTATCATTTCTCTTTTCTTTCTAAAATCCTCGAGAACACTGTCTACAATCAACTGTCTCACTATCTCACCCAGAACAATCTCCAAGATCCTAACCAATCTTGCTTCAAGGTGGCACATTCCACTGAAACTGCCCTTGTGGCCGCCACTGAGAAGCTACATGTTGCTAGATCAGCCAAACTGTCATCAGTCCTCATCCTCCTCAACCTTTCAGCAGCTTTTGACTGTCAACTACAAGACTCTCTTGTCCATCCTCGTGGAATTGGTGACAGAGCATAGCAATGGTTTGCTTCCTACCTGGAAGGTTGGTCATATCAGGTGACGTGGAGGGGATCCACACCTTCTCCACACAGAATTTCCACTGCTGTCTCACAAGGCTCAGTACTTGGTCCTCTTCTGTTCTCTCTTGGTGACGTCATATCCTCACATGGGTTTTCATATCACTGCCATGCAGATGACACTCAACTCATCCTCTCCTTTACTCCCCTAGACACTCATGTTTCTGCTAGGATTTCAGCATGTCTAGTAGACATCTCCTTATGGATTGCAGCTCATCATCTGAAACTTAATCCCAGCAAAACTCAACTGCTGTTCATCCAAGAGGATCCCCATGACAGGATCTTATCACATATGAAACTCACGAGACAAACAAAGACCACATTCATGAACACGAACATTAACATGAACATGAACACAAACACGAACATTAATATGAGTGTTAATATGAGAGTGCGTTGCTGTGTGATGTATTTACAGAAGTCACTGATTCATCTTTAGTAACTGCCTGGTCAGAGTCATGGTGTTTTAAATTACACTACCAGTCTGTTTATAGTTTGGGAAACAGAACCGACTAAATTCATTAGAAGGTATGGCGGGTGGGTACAAACAAAAATACTAACTGTGAGTGTGAGGTGTCAGAGCTGCAACTCACACTCCAAGCTACACTGCTCAGGTTTCTACCGCTGGGGTTTACAGTGTTCTGTAAAAATAAATCCTCCATACTGTCAGACTTTACATTGCACTGAGATCTGATCTTCTTCTTAAAATTTCATTGATTTAATAAACATATTTGTCTCTTTGAATATTTTTTAAATGAGTAAATATATATTTTTGTAAATAAGTAAAAGATTCAGACTGGTAAGCAAGTTTAACCACCGAATTTTTACTGATCTTCAGCCAGCCATCAGCACACAACCTGAGCCATGTGTGACGTGAATAAACTGTTTCAATCACATGATAAAAAACCCAAAGATCTGACATTTTAGACAATTTAACACGTTTAATTTGTAATATTTACTTTGTAGCATCCCACAAATTATCTTCTTCACTATCCTCATCTAATCCTCATCTCATCTTATCCTTATCTCATCCTCTTCCTCTTTTTATCCTCATCTTATCTTCGTCCTCATCTTATTCTGGATTGATTTACTCCTCAGTCTGTGAGCAGCGAGATTCACGTGTCGTCGACTTTCCACCACGGATGAGAATTTACACTGGGACCAGGTTCAGACTGACAGTACTGATCAATCGATTGTTAATTAATCAGTTAGTTATTAACATCCCTAATGCAAGACCTGAGAAACCCTTTTCTCTAAAAGGGAGAGGAATTCTGTGTTTATTAGCATGGTCCTAAATCTGCACAGCTGTAACAGTGAGTACGTCCTGCAGCTCTGTTCAGGAAACGTTATATTTTTATCCCATCATTCAGTTCTGAGAGATGATTCGGCTCCTGTTTGCATTCAGGTTTTTGTCCTTTCTTTGAGCCCTGAATCTCAGGAATGAAAAGAGAGATCATGCAGCACAGAGACACTAAACACTGAGACTCTGACAATCTGCTCTGACCCACTTACAGAAAAATTATGTTGTTTCTCGTAATCTCCTCACTCCTCAAATTGCATAAAATAAGTTGTGGACACATTCGTGGATAACACTGAGACACAAAATCAATTCCAGACTTTGAAGTTGAGTCTTTTCACCTTTTTTCTTAAGATGAACATTTAATTTCCGAGAAGCTTTGACGTTCTTGAGGTACAGATTTATACTGGAGAAGGAGGAACAAAAGCTCATGTACTATGAGACTGAGCATACATTATTATTATTATTATTATTATTATTATTATTATTATTATTATTATTATTACTGTTGTTGTTGTTGTTGTATTTACTTCAGTTCCATTCACAACAAAAATACATTTTAAATTGACAAAAAAAAACATTCACTTAATTTAACTGATGGTTTCATTCAAAGCGACTTACAGCTGAGGGAGGACACAGCTGAGCAGTTGAGGGTTAAGTGTCTTTCTCAAGGACCCACAGCTTGGTGGTGCTGGGATTTGTGCACAACCTTCTAATCACTAGACCAATGCTTTAACCACTGAGCTAAAACACAAATGACTAAATTCTATATGTGTATAAACTGATATCAGAATTTTAAAAGCTGGATTTGAATCTTTAGTAGTGAAAAGCAGTTTCATTGTTACAGGCTGTAAATTTATCAGAAGGAATAAAGATAAGAGCTGCTGCATATTTAAACAGCCCTCGGTGGAGAAAGTGCTTTTCTTTCACTTTAACTGTCTGATCAATAGAGAAACTGATGAACTTCCCGTCCTCCAAAAAGGAGAGCACTTTAAAGTCATCAACATTTGCAAACTTCAGATGTTTCACTGAAGCACTAATCACTAATGATTCCCATGAGAGACGTGATTTGTTTTGTTTGTTCGGTAACACAATCATCAATAGAAATGTGATCATTTAGAATTGGACATCTAATGAAATCTAATGAAAATCTCCTCACATCATTAGTGTAAATGGTTAAATGTTAAAAGTTTCCTACATGAACTGAAACAGCGCTGAGGTGAAAAGCAGAGTGATGACATCGGATCCGAGGAAGAGGACGAGACTCGGTGATGATCTTCAGGAAATCAGTGTTGCATGGCAACCAGTCAGCATGATTGTAAGTACAGAAACACACACAGCTGTTGTGTGAAATCACATCTCCTGAATTTTATCAAAAACTAAACACTGAATATCCACATTATCACCCGGACAAACACAACATCAGCTCAATCTCTCACAGTTTCACAATGATAACTCTGTGAAGGTTCACTTTCTCTGTGAATAAAATGGGTTCGGTTTTAGAGAATATTCCAAAAATCCAAAAAAAAATTAAAATGTGCTTAAAGCTTTTTTCCCCCCTTTTCCCCCCCAAATGACCAACAACTAGAGCTTTCACAAAAAAGAAAGAAAGAAAAATTCAAGACACAAACATCATTACAGCAGTTAAACTGAGATCAGCCTGATTTTATTTCCTTTCTTAAAGAAACTCAGCCACAGACTCAATAAAATCATCTGCAAAATAAACTGCTCCAAAACACCAGATTTACACACAGAGATTCACACCTTGGGCAAATATATTTTGAAGATTTTGATATTACACATAAAAATGTAAAATTTCAAGAATCATCTTCTTCCAGACAGCATCTCATAAAACCTCAAACCTCTAAAGATCTCAAAAGATCTCTAATTCTCTGATAAGATCACTCGGTAAAGCAGGCTGCGCTTTTAACTATCAGGTGTAAGAATTCATCTCTGTACCACATTCACTTCCATCAGCATGTGTTCATTAGAGTGAAGTGAGAAGTGTTAAACACCACACACACACACACACACACACACACACACACACACACACACACGCGTTTACCCCCACAGGTACAGGAAACAGCAAATCCGAGCTTCATGGCCCGCGCAGGAAACGCAATGAACTTGTTTAAGGAGAGGAATATCGTGTTCATAGATGATGCAGTGATTAGCGTAAAGTGCGCTGTGACGCTTCTCTCTCTCTCTCTCTCTCTCTCTCTCTCTCTCTCTCTCTCTCTCACACACACACACACACACAGTGAGCGTGCACAGGGCGCAGCTGTAACACAGCTCTCAAAACATCAAACATTGCAAACTTACTCTGAATATCTGAGGAAAGACGACACACACACTCCGCTTCTCAGACTGGCTTGTTGTGTTTGTGTGTGTGTGTGTGTTTAGGAGAAAGTCCCAGACCGGATCCCGGAGTGCGCGCGGAGGCAAACAGACTCTCAGCGCGTGAATCTTCACCGCCCGAACAGACACATAGCGCGTGTTTTCCGCCGCTCGAGCTCCGCCTGCGGGTTTTTACCTCCTCCGAGATAAAGATGATGAAGATAATGAAGGTGATGAAGATGATGACCTCACAACCGTTCCGCTTCCCGGTATAAACGCGCTGAAACGTTAAAATGACAGCGCGCGAGAGAGAGAGAGAGAGAGAGAGATAGACGGAGAGCGAGAGAGATGCACGCGCACCCGTTCCGGTTGTAGTAAGAGCTCGTGCTGTCTGAGAGCCGATACAGTGTCCGCGAGCATATAGTCAAGAGCTACGGTGCACGCGCGTGTCCCGCCTCTCTCTCTCTCTCTCTCTCTCTCTCACACACACACACACACACACGCACACACACACACACACACACACACACAGTTATATTAATAAATGTGAATTCCCGATTTTTAGTAGAACTTAAGTCATGTATCTCAAATTATTATAGCCTTGTAATAAGCATTATAATGTGTTATATAAATACTCATATAAATATATATCCATAGCATGCACAATGCCTTATAATGCCTTCATTACACTTTATAAAGCATGACTATGACGTTAGGATACATAACGTATTATAATAAATGTTTATATGAACATTGTATACGACAAAACAGAATAAAAATCCACTGGGGAATGATAAATACCTATGAATATATTCATTGCATGTTATAATGTATTCATAAGGCATTATAGACATTCTTATGATTATATATGAATAGACAATACAGTTTATAGTGGGCTTTATAATGCATTTATAAAGTGTTTAACAGAATGCATTATAACAATGTTTATAACACATTATAATCACAACACCGAATAACCTGAGGCCCAGTTCACTGTGTGCAGTGTTCAGTCATTAACAGGTGACAGTTCAACAGACAGAAAACACCAATAATAATAATAATAATAATAATAATAATAATAATAATAATAATAATAATAATCACTGTCATTCGCTGGTTACTCTGCCGTTCACCCATTAATAATAATAATAATAATAATAATAATAAATCATTTGTTACATTTATATAGCGCTTTTCTAGGCATTCAAAGCACTTTACATAGTTCAGGGGGGAATCTCCTCAACCACCACCAGTGTGTAGCCTCCACCTGGATGATGCCACGGCAGCCATAGTGCGCCAGAACGCCCACCACACACCAGCTACTGGTGGAGAGGAGAGGAGGGTGATGTAGCCAATTCAGGGATGGAGATTATTAGGGATGGACATTACTCCATCATTTACCCTTTACTCCATCATTCATATGTTACTGTCATTAACTCATTACTAACCATATTTTGTGACTTCTTAAACTGAACCTGCACACAGTCCCACCCTCAAATTAAAATTAGCATCCAAAAGGATTTTTTTTATTTTTTATTTTTTATTTTTTAAATCATGCTGTAGAGTCTTTTTTGGAATTTAAAAATTAGTTTTTTTTTAAATATGTAGCAAAAAAAATCTGATTTGAGTTTGTTATTTTTACTTTGATCTAACATTTCTTATCATTCCTGCCATCAGAAGGAGCCTTGAGTGTGTTTTGAGTTGCGATTTCTATACAAATTGCGTATATTCTTTATTTTAACCTTAACGCTAACCCTAACCATAATCCCACCACTAAACCTGTAGATTTTTAAATAGGTACTCTTAGAAAAATGGTTATTCAAAGGTTCTCTGTATAATATATAATATAGCTTCCTAAAGTGGTTCTAGTTTGGACCTGTTTCTGATATGGAAAAACAGTGTTGTGGAGTTCTATGTTAAATTATAAATTTAGGTTTATAAAGGTTCCTCCAGAGTGACAACCAAAGAATCCTTAAAGGTTCTAGATTTGATCTTTTTTTACAAGCTTGGCTGCTGGTTGGTTCCTCAGATATATCTCGCTGTCTAAGAGGAACGAGCTCACTTCAGAGTTTCTGCTTTATTCTCTCTTTCCTCTGTGTTCCTGGGAGAACCGTGTCAGATGATGTGGACTGACATTCTTGATGTGTAATGTGATCTTTTCCCTGCATGGTTTATCGGTACTCATTAGAGAACATCAGTTTTATTAATACTGTACTGTAAGTCAATATAAGTGTCATCTTTACTGGAACTGAAGAGCTGTATAGAGTTACAGAACCTGACAGGATGGTTCTTCTAAAAACTACTGCAGAGCAACAAAACACTCTGTTATTTATAGATTATTATAAAGAACTTCTCTTGGCTGAAAATGAGCTGCTGTGTGGAGGAAATGGCCTAATGCATAATTTTATTCTTTATGATCAAATTCCTGGTGTTTTATGTTTTGTCTGTTAATCACTGACTCAATGTAACCCGAGAACTGCGAATTAAAAAATTCTGCTTTGAGCTTTTGCCACCTGATAATCAATCGCTGCTCCTGAGGATGGCCCCAGACTGTAATAAGAACAGTTTATACTCAAGTCTCCATCACTGAACAGTTAATAACTTCAGTTTGATACGATAGACTTAAAATTAAAACTCTAATGATGCTCATACTTATGTTTCTGTTAAAACAATTAGCACAATTTGACTTTATATAGTATACAGTTATAGAAGAGGAATGATTTATAATCGGGTGTCACCCAGAAGAGGATGGGGTCAGTTCTGAAGGTTTCTTCCTCATGTCATCTCAGGGAGTTTTTCCTCAGCACTGTTGAGTCTGGCTTGCTCATTAAGGATAAATTAAATTACATTTTTATTTAAATTTTATGTCCGGATTTCTGTAGAGCTGCTTTGTGACAATGTCCATTGTTAAAAGTTACAGTCCCCTCTGAAAGTATTGGAACAGCAAGGCCAATTCCATTATTTTTGCTATACACTGAATACATCTAGATGTGTTAAACAGCTTAAAACATGGCACCAAAAAATCTTTGGTGGCAGACCACACAATTTTTAGTTCTTTTAGTTTAATTTATAGGAACAGATAAATCTTATTATTAAGATTTATTAAGATTAATCTTAAGTAAATAACATTTATTTGAATATTTAAATATTTGGTTGCATATCCTGTGCTTGCAATAACTGCATCAAGCCAGTGACTCACTAACACCAAACTGTTGGTTTCTTCTTTTGTGAAGCTTTTCCAGGTTTTTACTGCAGCTTCTTTCAGTTGTTTGTTTCGGAGGGTTTCTCCCTTCAGTCTCCTCTTCAGGAGGTGAAATGCTGCTCAGTTGGGTTAAGGTCTGGTGATTGACTTGGCCAGTCTAAAACCTTCCACTTTTCCCGGTGATGAAGTCCTTTGTTGAGTTAAACTTCTGAATTCATTCTGCTGCTACCATCATGAGTTCCATCATCAATAAAGATTAGTGAGTCTGTTCCAGAAGCAGCCATGCAAGCCCAAGCCATGACACTACCTCCACCATGTTTCACAGATGAGCTTCTATGTTTTGGATCATGAGCAGATCCTTTCTTTCTCCACACTTTGGTCTTTCCATCACTTTGGTAGAGGTTGAACTTGGTTCCACAACTTTTGCGGCTCATCTCTGTATTTCTTTGCGAATTTCAGTCTGGCTTTCAGATTCTTACTGCTGATGAGTGGTTTGCATCTTGTGGTATGGCCTCTATATTTCTGCTCTTGAAGTCTTCTTGGAACAGTGGCTTGTGATACTTTCACCTCTGCCCTGTTGAGGTTGTTAGTGATGCCACTGACTGTTGTTTTCAGGGTTTTCTTCAATGTTTCTGTCATCAGCTTTTGTTGTTTTCCTTGGCTGACCCATTTGGTGTCTGTTGCTCAGTACACCAGTGGTTTCTTTCTTTTTCAGGACATTCCACATCTGATTGATTTTCCCTTTTTTCTCAGCTTCAAAATGGCTTGCTTTTCTTCCATAGACAGCTCTCTGGTCTTCATGTTGGTTTATCCTTCTTAACAACAAATTCTAAGTTCTAAGTTGTTTAACACATCTAGATGTATATACGAGGAAATGAAAGCAGAAATTCTGATCTATCTCATAATCATCCTTTGATCTCAAACCCAAATGTCTTCAGTGTACAGCAAAAATAACAGAATTGGCCTTGCTGTTCCAATACATTTGGAGGGGACGGTAAATGAAATTTAACTGAATTAAAATCTGAATATAATCTGATTAACCATTAAGACCTGTGTGTTTGCATCTTAAGAAATTGTTTGCTTGTGTAATAATTGGTGGCTTTAGTCCTATTAGACAGTAACACATTTTAAAAGGTTTAGTTGAGTTTAGTGACTGAAAGATCTGCATAACTTTTTTTGTCTTCAGTTCAGTAAGGAGTATTGGTGGCCATGAACATGCTAAGCTAACATTAATGCTTTATTACTCTCTGACAGGACCAATGACCTTCTTGTTGTTATAATAACACTCAAACTCAGCACTGAGTCTCATCACATTTCTCATGTGCAGGCATTTATTTTAGTTTACACTAATGTGCACTCAAACATAGATTTTTCTGTAAATGACATAAAATTTTCTGCTTATAAACACAGTGCATGAAACATTTTTTATGGGTCACATTTAGTTTGTTATAGTGAAAGACACAGCAGGATTTATGGAGCAGAATGTCTGTTTATTCAACATAAAACTGTCAGGCTGCTGCTCAGACTGTATATGTATGACATAAAGAAGAAATCTCACATCAAAATATTTAAAATTAAATTTTTCCACATTTCTCAGAGAACTTTCTTCCATAGTTCTGATTTTTTAAATACATGATCAAGTCATATGAAATAATAATCTGTGCATGGACATCCAACATTTCTTTATTCTATCACATGGCCAAATTCCCTTTAAATAAGAACTGTTCTCAAAGGAATCAAATTGAAGTTAAGAGGCATCAGTCACTTGGTTGTCTCTCAGCAGCTGAACATCAGGAACAGGATCAGTGCTGCAGAATAAACGTTCTTCTGATGGCCAGCTCGCGCGACTAATGAAGATAAATTAACATCTGTCGGTTCCTGGAAGAGCCTCTGCTCATTCACAAAGAAATGATTTACAATTCCCACTTCTTTGGGCCGATGTTGTAGCGAGTTAGTGAGCTTGATGTGTGAGATACACACCAGCGTCACTCAGGTGAAAGACCAGCAGATGTGGGATTCATTTCTGATACCAGACTGTAGTATCCAGACTTTCCCCTACAGAAACTACACTGCTCTCACTCTCAATAACCCTCTCTAGGGTCTGGATGCGCAACCTCTAATGCTGCAATCTTCTCCATCAGAGAGCTAACTAGTATACACTTAGCACAAATAAAACTATTACTAACGACGGAGAAAGAATGACTAAACATCCTGCACTCAACACCCTGAACAAGCTGAACGTTTGCCATGTTGAGTGTATAATGTACCTTAGTCAAAGATTTGTTGAGATTATTTTAGACAGATCCAATGTGGATCGTCTCTGCTTGCTGTCTCTAGACAAAAAAAAGCATTCTTCAAAATAAATGAAAATTAGACAGAAGGTTAATTTGACAGAGTGAAAAATACAACAAAGGAAAACAATAGCTCAAAATTATTTCTGAAAACAAAAACAAAAAACAGTATAGTTTAAACTCCCAGCAAACGATTCGAAAACAGGAACTACATCCAAGAAAAAAAAAGATCTGGAAAAGTATAAATCAGAGTTTGACTATAATAAAAGGGCAATAAGGCCTTCAGTGTGATTGCTGAGTCTCTGCCCACTGTGACATTACTTCTGATATAAAATGAGTTTTAGACTTAATTTAAACTGATTGTTTTGTAGATGTTCAGTATCATGATTATATCTGATTAGACATATTTAAAACAGCTTTAAATCCTAAACAATTTCAGAAGGTCTGAGACACACTTTACTAGCATGTATAAATAAATCTTCATCTCTCTAAAACACGTGATTTTTTTAAAATTATAGTTTACCGTGATAATTAGCAGATTTGTTGGAATTATTCTATGATTTGGAGTGAGATGATCTATGAGTAATGTGCAACCATGAAACTGGACTTTTGGCAACCAATCTCAAGGTAACACTAGTTATTTGTTTGTCTGTTTATATTTTTATTAATTTGTTTTTTTCTTTTTTTCTCTCTGGTTAAAAATGGAGATGTTGTGGTGCTGTGTATAAGAGCTCAGCTTGTGAGTGGTACAGAGTTTATTCTCCAATCCAGCAGATGGTGCTATTGATTTTTGCTTGACAACTTAGAGCCTTATTAAAGATCTTGACGCCTGATTTGTGACAAGGGGTCTGCACTTGTTTTATTTTCACTATGTGTACTTTAAAATGTACACAAATACACTTAAAATTCAGTATTTTGATATTTCCTTCCCATTTTAATGTGGATGACACACAAACAGCTTGTATTTATATGTATTTTAATGTATTTATTCATTTTCATCTGTAAATCACAGTGGCAGTAATAACCTGTCTGTCTTAATGCAGGCATTAATTAATTTATTTAGGCATTAATGACTGAATGTCTTATATTTTCATAATGATAAATAAAGAAAGTTTTTTGTTTTCATTTTTGTTGGCTCTTATGGTAAGTTTTCAGATCTGCAGGTAACCTTTAAATATCCATCTGTACCCTAGAAATATACGCATTTATTTTGTAATTGTTTTGTTTATTCCTGCTTTTCCCTTTTAGGAATTATTCCTTAAATCTGACATTCCTTGAGCTTGAAATGGGTGAGCAAGTATCCAAACCTAAAAACTAAAACAAAACCATACCGTATTTTTCCCATATTTCTGTACAAATAAATTAAATATAATTTTATATATAGAGCCTCCACTCCATGCAGCTCACACAGACTGCGCGCTGTGCACAGAGCAGCACATCTCTGCTGGGCTCTCCACTAAATAATCATTCAATTAATTATAAAATATTAACTTCATATTAGCATTCACTGCATATGTGTGTCAGCATTCTTACATGATCACTTTCCCTCTGTAATAAAAGTTTATTTTCCTGGAAAATCATACTGTCATTATAATAAAATACTGCATTTAAGGACATTTATATTTACATTTTTATGTTTATATTTGAGGCAGCACTGTGTCCAGATTCTGATGTTATTGATTATTCTTTTGGTAAATCTGATCAAATATTATTAAATGCTTATTGTTATCAATTATAAACAACGATTCAGATTAAGACAAGATTCTGAGTCCCCAAATTCTGAGTCCCCTGAGTCCCACCCATGGAATATGCCTGTGTTAATCAGAAATTTGTTTCATGTAAACACCTACTGAACTCATGTAAATCATGTAAATGTTCATGTAAATCACATCCACTGACAGGAGATATATGCGCATGCTCAGTCCGCAAGGAATTGTGGGTGCTAACAGATGCTTAGCTGTAGGCTAGGTATTTAGGAATGGCAACTCTCAGGCATACTTACAACAACCATGTATACAGGAATATTCTGATGCCTGTACACATATAAACATCGTATTTGGAATCTGGCTGCAACCCGACAGAATTTAAATTAAACAGAATTCGATGTGCATGTAAACATAGTCATTGTTGTTTAAAACATAGCTAGCATCTGGTTCAGGAGCTGCATAAAGTTTTGTTCTGCATATTGCTATTTGTTTTTATAATTTGTGAATAACACTTCATTTTCCAGCAGCCCTGTTTTTTTCAGTATTTATCAGTGTTAACAGAGGCATGGTGGTACTTCCAGTCTAGACCATGCCCACTTTCAGTTTAAATCCAAATACAAAACAAATATGAATGTTTGGTGCACTAAACAGCACAGATAGTGACATTGCGTTACACACTGCGATTCTGGCCAGCATTAACACACACACACACACACACACACACACACACACACACACACACACACACACACACACACTTGTCTGGGATCAGTTCCAGCTCAGGGGAAACTGATTAATAGTGAACGTAATTCTACAGATTGCTGACTGTAGAGCTGTGTGATTGTGCCCCTAAAAGCAGCCGCCTCTCATCAGGATGTGTGTTTAGAGGCTCTTAATGAATAAGTCATTAGGAGGAGACAGTGATTGATGTGAGGGAGACAAATAAATTGGCAAGTGCTGCTGCTATTGAACACTCCATCGCGTCGAGTCTGCTCCACTTTCACTCAGAATAAAATCACACTGACTGAAAGCTAAAGAGCAGCCAATATGCTAATAGAACAATTTAACTGTGGCTCTTAAGTAAGCAAACATGAAAATAGAACTTCTGTCCATCGTCCATCCAAAGCCAAAGATTCTTTCCAAAAATCTGTAGGGTTTTTATGTTTGTTTGTTTTTTCAGCACATTCATCTGTGAAACTTGATGAAGCTAAATAACAGCAAAAAGGTCTGGACTGAAATTTTGTGATTAATTGGTCCAAAACTCTGGCTGGACTTCATTTATAAGCTACATCTGTTCATGCTACAGGCCAGAACTTGTTTTTCTGGTGGCTGTGGATTTCCATTACACATCCGCATGCTTTCACTTTGTCATCAGTCTTTATTCATTTTAGTTGCTGTTTTTTTCCAAGAATCCAAAAGAAAAGGATTTTATTACACACTGGGCATCATTAGTCAGAACCGAAGAAGCACAAACATTTAAAGTCCCCTGGGTTAACACAATTAGTTCAAACATTTTTCTGTACATTTGGCCCTGTTTACATAAATCGCTATCAAAAAATTAAATTAAACACTTTAATGCTTCCAGACTGAAAAGAAGCTCTAAAAGCTGCTTTGGAGCCATTGTTTATCACACGATGATCATTATTTATTTATTTATTTATTTATTAATATTTTTTGCCCTTGCTGTGTTATTTGTGCTTTCTAATTGTAAAGTGACCTTGAGTGTGTAGAAAGGCTCTATATTTATTTATTATTATTATTATTTTTATTTATTTATTTATTTATTCTGTTTAAAAATGATGGCTTGAAGTGTTTTCACTCTGTTCATTCTTTTCTCTATGGCTCACACACACACACACACACACACACACACAATAAAACAAAACAGGACTTAAACCTAAAATTGAAAGTCAACCTGCTCTTCATCTTCAATAGATCCTCATTTCTCACATTTTGATGTGTAGCATTTAACTTCCATAGCATCTATGCTTTCATCAGCACTGAGAAGATCAAAGAGGTAGAAACTTTAAATCCTTATTTTTGTCTTGAATTTTAAACAGTCTGATAGATGAATAAATAAAAATATAAAAAGCTGAAAGTTAATAGTGATCCAGATTTATTTATCTCAGCTACAGGAATCAGGTCAGTTAAGGCTCCTGTTTCACCACAAGACTGAGGCCTGATTAATTATTCATACATATTATAGTCTAATCAGTTGACAATAAACAGTTAATCCCCAGCCAGAATCAACCAAAACACACGTTAATCACAAATTAAAAATGTTTCTTACTGTGAAATATAACAGCAGTCTTAAACCACTTCAGCAATTGTGAAACTGAATCTAATGAAGGAACTTCACCAAATCAACATTTACATTTCTGTGTTTGTGAAATAATTCCTTATTGAAGCACGTTTTTACAAGTCAATCCAAATTCAAATGTCAGAATTCAGCTAAATTTAAATTGTAAATATAGATTTTTAAACGTATCGCTATAAAATATACTACCATTTTGAAATATTAATCTTGCATATTCTCATTTACAACAGTAAGTTTCTTTAATTAGGTCAGTAGACATTGAAATTATTAAACCACCTGTGTGTGCTGCTGAAGAAAATAAATCACCATGTGCTTTATTTTTCTCTGATGTTGCTCAGGACTGCGACATTAATTGTGCACTAAATTATAAAGTGCAGACTGTCAAAAGACAGCAGTGTGATTAGAGCAGTGTGTAACTGAGCTTTAACTTACACATCTCCTGTCTTCTGTTTGCTGCACAACACATTTCCGTCAAATATTTAAATGGTCCTAAATAAAATAAAATTTCAGATAAAGGTAACTTTAACTGAACTTATTCGACAGAACTTATTTGATGTGTGTATGCATCAAATAACAGTTAAAAGTTTTTTAAAAAGTGCAGCAGATGCTCGAGAGGAAACTTCCTGATGACTCTATAGTGCTCCTGGGGGACTTCAGTGCTAATATTGGGAAAGCTGGTAATTCCTGAACAGGTGTGAGTGGGAAGAACAGCCTAGAGCGGAACACATAAGTGGTGAAATAGGGTTTAATTTCTGTGCAAACTTTTGATTGTCAATAACAAACAATTAATTTGAACACTAGGTTGCTCATATGTGTACTTGGTGCCAGTGTACATTGGGCCAAAGGTCAATGATCAATTTTGTGATTGTATCATCAGTACTGAGGCCATATGTTCTATCTACTTGTGTAAATAGGGGGGCAGAGCTGTCACCTGATCACCATGTGGTAGTGACTAGGATTTGCGACACAAGACACTGGACAGATTTACCTGTTAAACCCAGGAGTTTGCCATGATGTGTGTTTAACGTACCATAGTCAAAGATTAGTTGATGTTATTTTAAACGGATCTGACGTGGACGACCTCCGCTTGCTGTCTTTAGACATGAAAACAAAAGCGTTTTTCGAGAAAGTGAAATACAAATGAAAACAATAGCGCAAAATTATTGTTGAAAAAGAAAAAAAAATTAAACACTGACAGGGGCAAGAAACTCCTGGCTAACAATCAAAACCAGGAACTATGTCACAGGTATAGAAGAGCTGTACCAAAACAGTTGCAGGAGTGAAGGCACTGGACAAGGTTGGGATTGTATGTTTAACATGCCTCTTCAATGTTGCATGGAGATCAGGGGCACTGTCTTTGGACTGGCAAATTGGGAATGGTGGTCACTGTTTTAAAAAAAGGCATTTCCCCTGTTATTTGCTGGTGTTATACTTTTGAATAATAAAGTTACACATATTTTTACGATTATTCTAATGAAAAAGCAATCCATTCTGTTTACATTATGTATTATTAATCCAAAAGCAGGATCTATTTAAACATTTCTTTGATTCTAATCAATAATTAGTTCAACACCACCAGCAACGATATTTCAAAGATGAGTTCCAGTTAAACCAGGAAGGAGCAGGTGGTCAAACCTATTCTGGAGATAACAACAATAAAGCAACAAATCCCTCAGAAAAACAGACAAACAATAAATTAGCAACTAAATAAATTAATTAATAAATTGTGTGGCTATGGAATGTTTCTTTGAAGTGATGGTGATTTGCAGTGTAGTGAAGTTTTTGATTTGGTGGAACTTCATTTAGCTGATGTTAGGTTCTCTCTCTCTCTCTCTCGCTCTCTCTCTCTCTCTCTCTCTCTCTCTCTCTCTCTCTCTCTCTCTCTCGCTACGCTGCAAAATGAAGCGTAGCCTACTTCCGCATTCCACAGAGCGCATTCCACCTCCTGTCAGAAAGACTCTCGCTTTGTTTACCTTGGCCATGTGCATGTGTTATTGTGTTCACGTCATGTCTTTGTCCCCACCTCCTTATTTCTTATTGGTTCATGTGTATTCATTCTGATCATGAGTTTCAGGTGTGTATGATTTGTGTGTGTGTTTAAATACCCCGCTTTGTTTCCTCTTCCTCGCGGTGTATTAGTTTAGTTTAAATTCCGTAGCGCTTTGATCCGTAGTCTTTGTTCCTATGTCCGTAGTTCCGAGTTTGTGGTTCCCAGACCACTTCCTAGTTTCGAGTGTTTTTTCCCTGTCTTTTGGATTACTGCTTTTTTCCCGATTTCTTTGTGTTGTGGATTAATGCCTTTTTTGAATAAACTTTGCTGCACTATCCGTCTCCCCAGCGCATGCATCCTGACTCCTCTACTCTGACTCTTCAGCCTGCACCGGCTGTACATAACAGCTGAGCACTGCTTTAGGATAAATATATAATTATATTGGTATAGTTTTATATATTAGTATATGTATTATGTTTTTATTAATATATTTAAAACGGAGAGATGGAACCTAGTTATATACAGTATGTCCTACAGAGACAACAGTATTTCAGAAGCCCCAGAGAAAAACTTTAATAGATCCCAAACCTGGAACCTCTGCATGCCTTTGTAAAGGAAGCTGTCAGGTCATTTTAAGTGTACATTAAAATAATTGATGAAAGATTCGCTGTAGTAAAGAGACCAAACCTGCAATAAAAAAATAACAATTCAGATATCAGTAGGCTTTCAAGTGGCTAACACACATAGCTGAACAAATAATTTCTTAAACTTCAGAGTTTACCAAGATTTACTTATTATTATCATTTAATAATAATAATAATAATAATAATAATAATAATAATAAGGTGCATAGTGCACATCCAGACTTGAGAGAGGGTTAGTGAGAGTGAGAGCAGTGTAGTTTCTGAAAGGGAAAGTCTGGATGCCTCAGGCGGAGATAGCAATCCCCCAACTCCGGCATTAGAGCCCTCACAGCGGGGCGAATGGGAGATGACTCGGTGGCATAATCGCAAAACCAAAGCTAACGCTAAGGGTCGCCCATGGGCGCACCACTCCTCTCCGCTTCACGTGTCCAACAGGTTTGCTCTCCTTAGTGAAGCACCCGCTGAGAAACCTGAAAGAGCTCTGGTTATAGGAGAGTCTATCTTAAGGCACGTGAAATTAGCTAGGTCTTTAGGGGCTCCAGCAGCTTTAGTTAGGTGTATACCAGGAGCCAGGGCACTGGGCATAGCAGGTAATCCTAGGGTCTTAGGCAAGCACAGGTTTTCAAAGATAGTTATTCATGTAGGAGCTAATGATATATGCCTTCGTCAGTCAGAGGTTACTAAGAGTAATGTTGTAGAGGTGTGTAAATTAGCGTAGGCGATGTCTGATGCAGTAATATGCTCCTCTGACCCTCTGAGAACAGCGGTTGTGCCCATTCTAGATTCAGTAGGGGTCAATCAGAATGTAATAGGACCATGATCTTAGAAAAGGTTGAAGCGCAGCAGCTATGCTCGTACCTACAAAGGAATAACATTCATGAAATGTATCAGTCAGGATTTAGGCCTCATTATAGCACAGAGACAGCACTGGTTAAAGTGGTAAATGACTTACTGCTGGCCTCTGATCAGGGCTGTGTCTCCATGCTTGTGTTGCTTGACCTTAGTGCAGCTTTTCAATTCAGTTTTCAATTCAATTCGGTTTTATTTGTATAGCGCTTTCAACAATGGACATCATCACAAAGCAGCTTTACAGAAATATATACATTTCGGATCTAAATTTTATATTGATATATTTATCCCTAATGAACAAGCCAGCGGCGACAACGGCAGGGAAAAGCTCTTCCCCCCGCTGTAGCCTTCACTATTCAGGTACCAACAAACAGCCTGCACCTTTTGATCGAAGTAGGCGTGGCGGATCATAAAGACCAAAAGTTCGCTTAGGTACTGTGGCGGGAGACCATTTAGTGCTTTATAGGTCAATAATAGTGTTTTATAATCAATGTGAAATTTCACTGGGAGCCAATGCAGTGTGGATAAGATAGGTGTGATGTGGTCATATCTTCTGGTTCTAGTGAGGACTCTTGCAGCTGCATTCTGGACTAACTGGAGTTTGTTTGTACCTATCTTATGCACACTGTATTGGCTCCCAGTGAAATCCCGCATTGATTATAAAATACTACTGTTGACTTATAAAGCACTAAATGGCTTCATGCCACAGTACCTAAGTGAATTTTTGGTCTTTTATAATCTGCCACGCCTACTTCAATCAGAAGGTGTAGGCTATTTGTCGGTACCTCGAATAGTGAAGGTTACAGCAGGGGGAAGAGCTTTCTCTTACAAAGCCCCACAGTTATGGAACAGCCTTCCAATTAGTGTTCGGGACTCAGACACAGTCTCAGTGTTTAAGTCCAGGCTGAAAACATATTTGTTTAATCAAGCCTTTCGCGAATAGTTTTTTTTTTTTTTCCTTAGGTAAAGGAGCAGATCTAGAGGTCTCACAGGCATAGTGTGTTGTGGTGAACTGGGATGTCTGGATGCTGTCACCCCCCCACCTTCAGGCGTCCACCAAGGTTTGTTGGTGGTGGGGTGGCTGGCCGCCTTGTCCCAGGGAGCCCTCATATCTGTGTTACCTTCTGGCTCTCCCTTTTAGTTATCCTGTCATAAGCTAGTCTTGCCAGAGTACCTGCTTTCACTTACGCAAAGTACATTGTCCTTTACCATTACGGGACAATAATCATACCTAATGATCTCTCTCTCTCTCTCACTCTCTCTCACTTTCTCTCCCTCCCCTTCTGTTGAGCTTCACATGATACTCCTGAGATGCCAGTGATCCCGACCCCTTCTGCTCTCTGGACCTGCCCGATCCATCCTGATGCCCTACTTCTGGTTGGAGACCTCATCAATTGAGGTCACATGCTGCTGCTGAGGATGGCCCCACACGGTGCAGCCTAAAGATCATTGATCAAATGAATGACTGGAGTCAATAATCACACCAAGGTCTTTTACTGCTGCACATGATGAAAGAGAAAGGCCATCCAGAGTTACTGTGGAATCAGAAAACTTACTTCTAGCTGCATGTGGTCCTAGTATAAGTACTTCTGTCTTCCCAGAATTAAGTAAGAGGAAGTTAATAAGCATCCACTGTCTAATGTCCTTTACACATTCCTCAACTTTATTAAACTGGTGTCTGTCATCTGGCTTTGCTGAAACATACAACTGTGTGTCATCAGCATAACAGTGGAAGCTAATTCCATGTTTATGAATAATTTCCCCCAGAGGTAGCATATATAAAGAAAAAAGCAGTGATCCTAAAATGGAACCTTGCGGAACACCAAACTTTACCTCAGTATGCATAGAGAAGTCACCATTTACATCTACAAACTGATAACGATCAGTCAAATAGGACCTGAGCCAGGAGAGGGCCGCTTCCTTAATGCCAACAACGTTTTCTAGTCTATCAAGGAGAATAGTATGATCAATTGTATCAAAAGCTGCACTAAGGTCAAGCAACACAAGCAAGGAGACACAACCCTGATCAGTAGTAGGTCATTTACCACTTTAACCAGCGCTGTCTCTGTGCTATGATGAGGCCTAAATCCTGACTGACACATTTGTAATGTAATGAATTTCCTGGTTATACGACTGCACTATTTGACCATGTAGATGGGTTCCATATTGAGTCTGGTTCCTCTCAAGGTTTCTTCCTCATATCGTCTCGGGGAGTTTTTCCTCACCACCGTCACCTCTGGCTGCTCATTAGGGATAAATTCATACATTTAAAATCTATATCCTGAATTTATATATTTCTGTAAAGCTGCTTTGGGACAATGTCCATTGTTAAAAGCGCTATACAAATAAAACTGAATTGAATAGAATAATAATAATAAAGTGTAAACCAACATTTTTTCATCATTTCTGTTGTGTAAAGCTGCTGTTTCTCATCTTTTGTCTTTTCTGAGAAACATCATGAATCAGACTCTTGTAAGCTCAATAGCTTCTGTTTATTTTATTTGCTCCCGTTGTCCATCAGAAACTCATGAACATTCATCAGTACAAGTATGCATTAGATCACACCTGTAATAAAATAAATAAATAAATCTCATTACTGTAAATCTGCAATAAATTGGTACAACTTTGTTTAGAAGGTCATTACATTTTAACAGAATGATAAATACTTTTGAAGGAAACTGATCACCGAAAGTCATTAATGATGAAGTGCAGTTGTTACATTATTTAGTGCTTCGCACTCTAATTAGCGTAAAAGTAGTTAAACATGAGAAATACCCTCAGGTGCACTTTATTATTGTGTTGTGGTTGATGTTTCATGCAGAGTGACTCAAATAATGTTATAAAATAATGACCTCAATAATCATACGTTACTTTCAGTAACTCAGTGATGCTAATGAATTAATAAGGTCATAAAATTATTATTATTATTATTATTATTATTATTAATAATAATAATAATAATAATAATAATAATAATAAAATATACTCAGCGATTGTCTTCTTTGTGTTATTAAACAGATGATTGGACAGCATTAGAGCTCTATACAGACACATAGAGGCACTACTGTAGCGCAGTGACATGGAGTTGTTGTGGCCAGTTTAGTATTTTGTTTAGTTTAGTTCCTGTTTTAGTTCCAGGGCAGTGGTGGCTCAATGGTTAAGGCTCTGGTCAGAAGATCAGGGGTTCAAGCCCCAGCTCTGCCAAGCTGCCACTGTTGGGCCCTTGAGCAAGGCCCTTAACCCTCCCTGCTCCAGGGGCGCTGTAACATGGCTGACCCTATGCTCTGACTACAACTTCCTAACAATCTGGGATATGTGAAGAAAAGAATTTCACTGTGCTGTAAAGTATATGTGACAAATAGAAGCTTCTTCTTCTTCTATATAATGTAATGTACCACAGCGGGTATCATTACTTTCTCACAGCTCCAGGGTTGCCGGTTTGATCCTGAGCTTGGGTTACTGTTTCCTTGAAGTTCTCTGGTTTCCTTCTACTTCACAAAACATGCAGGTAGGTGGACTGGCTATGATAAATTACCTCCAGGTGTGAATGTGTGTGAATGTGTGTGAGTGTGTGTGAGTGTTGCCCTGAGATGGGTTGGTGTCCCATGCAGGGTGTATTCTCTTCTCAAGCCTAGTGTTCCTGAGATATACTGTGTCTTTAAAAATAAAAAAGTTTTTACACATTAAGAACATTAATCATATCTCCTGCGGTTTAATAAAGAATATAATCACATCTGTGTATGGTGGTCTGCATAAAAAATTAAACAATGTAAAAATTTATAAAAGTGCACACTTAGAAGAGATGTTCAGAGTTTATGACATGACCTGAAGCAAAAACAGCATTTGTGCTGCTTAACCACTATGGTCACATGATGTAACATGGCTGTGTAAAATAAACAGTCTATTTTATTTTGCACTATTTGAGCAATTTCCCTCTTTATTTAATTTAATCTCTTGGTTTTATGTTCTGTAATGAATGTAAAGACAATAAATAATAATTGAAATATGTATATAGTTTGTTTTGTCATCATGACAGAATACTTCACAATGAATTCACTTTATAACAAATAATGAGGTGTGTGTCTCTGTGTGTGTGTGTGTGTGTGTGTGTGTGTGTGTGTGTGTGTGTGTGTAGGTTTGAGATTGGCTCAGTGGACACAGTGATAAATGAGACACGGCCTGAGACCATAAATCATTATTTCCTCTCCTACTTTCTCTACTCTCTCTTCTCTAACTACACCTTTAATTCCTCTTTTACTTTCTTTCTCTCCTGTAGTATTTATTTACATTTATCTCTGTGTGACCTACACTTCCTCCTCATCTTACTGTATGAAACAAACACAACAACTCACTTAAATCGGTGAGAAATGTTGCTGGAGTGTTGGAGTCTCTGCATCCTGAAGAAAAAGTTCAGGACATAACAGAATCTTTACCAACATGTTGTTACACAGAGTGTTTATCACCTGAGGTTTTACAGCTCAGTCTATAGAACATAAACGATGGTGTGATCTTTTCTGACAAAGAATGTAAATGAATAAATAAATAAATAAACACTGCCATAACACATTCAAGGCTAAAATCCAGCAATCTCACCTCGTCATGATAAACTAATCACATCTCAAAAGAGCTTTAATCTGCATATTTATAGCTTAAACACACTGATGCATGCAGTAAAGATTTTGTTAAAGGATTTATGAAAGAGACATCTCAGATTAATTCTCTCTCTCTCTCTCTCTCTCTCTCTCTCTCTCTCTCTCTCTCTCTCTCTCTCACACACACACACACACACACAATGTTGGACAAACTCTTCAGTGTTTGACCCCCTGGAGGTTTTTACTACACATTCTTGGTGAAATAAATTCTAAACTCTCTTTCTGGGAAGTTCCCCATAGACTCCTGAACGTAGGAGAAAACTGGATAGATAGATCGATCACTCAGATCCTGAGACATGTAAAGAAAATCCCCTGTTCTTTAAGAAGTGTCAGTGAGGAACATTACACTCAACTTAAATCCACTCCATTTCTCATCTTCCACTGAGCTGAAGCAGGAGAACCTGCTGAAACCCAGCTGCAGACATCTGTATCTAAGGGGTGGAGTTAGTTAAACAGCATCTGCCTATAAGGGGAGAGGTTAATGTGAGTAACAGATATTTGTATAATTTTTGCACCAGAAAATCCCATTCCTTGTGGAGGTCAGAACTGAGTGCAGATTAATTTGAATCCTCATCAGTGAGTCTTTCTTGATTTTCCTCAGCAGTAACAGCGAGAGAGTCACAGCTGCAGGAAAACTCCACCTGAATGATTTGCATATTCATCTTTATAATTAACGTGGTTTTCAACTGCATCCAAATTTATTTTATAATGAAATGAAATATAATGAACACACACACACACACACACACACACACACACACACATACATGTCTTTGTGCTAACATTCATCACAGAAACCTTTAATTGTGTAGAAAATCTCATGTAAAAGTTTTAAAGATGTCCTCAGTAACAAACATGTTTGTCCATATTGAGGGAACATAATGAATTACCGAAAGAAAACAAACCAAAACAAACCACTCAAGGTCTTATATTTCATCATTTTCAAGCTGCACTTTATATTATTATCTGTGTTAAGGCATTAATGTACACATCACAGTCATCCATTCTACTGTACATGTTCTAGTTTACAAGGTTCTCTTATTACACTCATGATTTAACGGCGGAGGAATAAAAATCTCCTTTTCTCTCATTTAAGAAACTCTAAAAGTCTTTGCTGAGCAGACTTTGTTCAAAATCAGCTGAAAAATAACACATTACACAGCTGACTTCTGGTGAGTGTTAGAAACATTTGGTTGTGAAGATGGGAACAGAGAGAATAAATGAAAGATGGCAGGAAAGGAACAATACTGAGAGATCGATATGTGTGTGTGTGCTTGTGTGTGTGTGTGTGTGTGTGTGTGTGAGAGAGAGAGAGAGAGAGAGAGAGAGAGAGAGAGAGAAACAGACCAGAATGAAAAGGAAGTCACGAGGTACTCCATTCAAAGAGCTTCATGTGCGTTTACTGTATACTGTATGTGTGATGCCACTGTGTTTCTGATGATGTTTCTGTGTGTGTGTGTGTGTGTGTGTGTGTGTGTGTGTGTGTGTGTGTGTGTGTGTGTGTGGAAAAATCCACTCTAAATGCTCATGAAATATTTACAGTAACACAATTCTGTGAAATGACTGATTTGAGATGGAATTAGTTTGCGTTGTAAAACCTGAATCTGCTCTCTCTCTCTCTCTCTCTCTCTCTCTCTCTAATTCAGTTTCAAAAGTTGCTTTATTGGTACGACAAATATTAGCATAACAACAACAACAACAACAATAAGAAGAAGAATAACAACAACAACAACAAAGATAATAATACTAACACCATTTCCAAAAGAATTGGGATCTGACTGTTTGGTTAAATTCAAGAGAAAGAAAAAAAGTTTTAAACTTGATGTTTGGCAGTGGTAGCTCAGTGGTTAAAACGTTGGGCTACTGATCAGAAGGTTGTGAGTTCAAATCCCAACACTGCCAAGCTGCCACTGTTGGGCCCTTGAGCAAGGCCCTCAACTGCTCAGATGTATAAATGAACTACGCACTAAGGTCAAGCAACACAAGCATGGAGACACAACCCTGATCAGAGGCCAGCATGAGGTCATTTAACACTTTAACCAGCGCTGTCTCTGTGCTATGATGAGGTCTAAATCCTGACTGATACATTTCATGAATGTTATTCCTATTTAGGTACAAGCATAGCTGCTGTGCTACAACATTTTCTAAGATCTTGGAGATAAAGGGGAGATTTGATATCGGCCTGTAGCTGGACAATTGACAGGGGTCGAGGTCAGGTTTTTTAATCAGGGGTTTGATAACTGCTAGTTTAAATGGTTTAGGTACATAACCAGTGCTAAGGGAAGACTTTTTTTATTTTTAGAAGGGGTTTGATTACGTCTGGAATAATCTGTTTGAAGAAACATGTAGGTAGAGGATCTAATATACAAGTTGATGATTTTGACGAAGAAATTAAAGAAATAACTTCGGTCTCTCTAAGGAGAGTAAAACATTCTAATCGTTGATGTGATATTGCTATATTATTATCTACAGGGTTAGTTAGACTGCCTGGTTTTAAATTAATAGTCTGAATTTTTTGTCTAATATTTTCAATTTTGCCAATGAAAAAAATTCATGAAATCATCGCTGCTACATAATGATTGTGTGCCTGTTTCTGTGACGGTTTTATTCCTAGTTAATTTCGCTAAGGTATTAAATAGGAATCTAGGATTATTTTTGTTATCTTTAATTAATGTGGAGAGATATACTGATGTAGCAGCACTAAGAGATTTCCTGTAGTTCAGGAGGCTCTCCTTCCATGCTGTTTGAAATGCTACCAATTTGGTTTGATGCCATTTACGTTCTAATTGTGGAGTGATCTGTTTTAAGGTGCGTGTGTGATCATTATACCAGGGTGCTAGCTTTTTCTCTCTAATTATTTTTCTTTTAAGTGGAGCTACCTTATCTAACGTGTAATGGAACATTGACCCTAAGCATTCAGTCGCCTGATCAAGTTCTTTGGGATCAGACGGTGATCGAATCATATGTGATATCTCTGGGAGGTTATTGATAAAACTCCGTGCAATAGCTGAGGTGAATGTACGTTTGACACGGTAGCGTGGTAAGGTGCATATGTTATGATCAATGCGCAATTTACACGAGATGAGATAATGGTCAGAGATAGCTTCAGACTGCAGAAATGTGACTACAGTGGGGTAAAAAAAGTATTTGATCCCCTGCTGATTTTGTACGTTTGCCCACTGACAAAGAAATGATCGGTGTATAATTTTAATGGTAGGTGTATTTTAACAGTGAGAGACAGAATAACAACAAAAAAATCCAGAAAAACACATTTCAAAAAAGTTATAAATTGATTTGCATTTTAATGAGTGAAATAAGTATTTTACCCCTTCGACTTAGTACTTTGTGGCAAAACCCTTGTTGGCAATCACAGAATAAAATTTATTTACTTATTTCACTCATCATTAAAAACTTATCATTTCTTTGTCAGTGGGCAGACGTACAAAATCAGCAGGGGATCAAATACTTTTTTCCCCTACTGTATATTTTCTATGTTTAATCCGTATGTTAGTATAATGTCAAGAGTGTGACCACCATTATGAGTGGGTCCTATTACATTCTGATTGACCCCTACTGTCTCTAGAATAGACACAACCGTTGTTCTCAGAGGATCTTCCACGTTATCAAAATTAATATTAAAGTCACCAACAATTAATGCTTTGTCTAGATAAACAACCAGGTTCAAGATAAAATCTGCAAATTCACAAAGGAATTCACCTGTTGGACATAATAAACAGTTCTTTTATGCATTAGTTTGACATTTATGATTTTTCTGTTGTATAACTCATGTTAAAAACACAAGCTTTGTTAAGACCACCTCCCCGGTAGCTCTGGGTCCCACATTGAAATTATCCTTTCCCCAGCATTGAAATTATCCTGTGCAGTTTCCATGGAGACCAAAAACAACTCAGAATTTGTGAACTGAATGGAAGCCCAGAGCATGATGTTCAGCCAAACATATCCTTTTCACACTCTGAACACAAGTTCTGCCAAATCTCCTCATGCCTTTGCATACATTCTTCCCCCGCATGTGGAGCTTTTACTTTACACATTCAGTCGGCTCGTGTGAAGAGTCTAAAAAACAACAGGCTTCAAGTGCCACATGCTGGACTGAGACTTGTGTCCAAGAAAAGCAGCACAAAATATTATAAGTTTAAAAAAAAGTTTATTGGCTGTAACAGTAGACCCAAGTACAATTTTTGGCCCTTTATTTTATCAGCTCACTCACTGAGCTCCAAGTGCCGAAACACAGGAAAAACAGACACAGATCAAAAGAGAGATGTTATATAGGGATACAATTAACATGAACAGGTGAACCCACTTAACAAAGTAGGTGTAAAATAGAATCCAAGTGCATGCTTACTGAAATGGGATAGGGTCAAGGGTCAAAATCCAAAACAGACTTGCAAAGATCACAAAGCAGATTATATCTAAGAACAAAAGACTTCTGTCAAATACAAAGAGTGGAAAGAAGCACAGATGAAGTTAACCAGAATCCTGAGCAGCTCAGAGTAAACACTCAGACTTGATAGCTATCAGATGAATCAGATGCTATCAGATGAATCAGATCATCTGACTTGATCAGAGGAATTTTAAATAAAATTACTCTACATGAGGAATGAGTTAACTCCAATGAGAACTGAGCAGCACACAGACTCCTTCATGTTCAGCATTTTAAAACACCACTTATAAAGGAGCACGTTTTTCAAATGAGAGGGAAAAAAAAGATATGTGAAACGTTTAAACTGTTTAAATAGCAGATATGCCACTTTCAATATGGCTGATTGGAGCTGTTTTTACACTGCAATAGCAGGTAAAGCCATGATTGTGTCTCTGCCTTCATGATAAAGTGTCACAGGCATTTGTGCAGAAAGTGGCTGATGGTGGCTCAGTAACTGTTCATTACATTGTCGATGCCTTCAGGCTGCAGATCATTCAAATTAAATGTGATGTCCAATACAGTGGCTAGAAAATCTGTTTCATCATACACTGTGTCTGAATCCAGAGACAAAACCCCACTTCTGTATCATTGCCCATCAGATTTCTGTATGTCTCTTACTTTGCACTCTGTTCAGAGTCAGTAGCATAAGTTCAAAAGTTTATTAATATTTACGTAAAGTTTTCAGATTCGGTTTATGTAGGTACATAACTCTAATATTCAAGCACCTCATTTAGAGTATTAAAATGATCTGAGTGCAGTTCTGAGGTTGTCAGACATTTCTTGTGTTCAGCTCTTTACAGAGTTTTTCAGTTGTATGTAGCCCAACTTCTTTAAAGACAAGCACTTTCCTTTAAGACCAGGAATAAAACCCAGGTCATGGTGGTGATAACAACAACAAGAACAAAGAAAAGGGAGGGTTTAAATAACCTAGCAAATCAGTGGTTAAAACATTGGGCTACTGATCCGAAGGTCGTGAGTTCAAACCCCATCACCACTAAGCTGCCACTGTTGGGTCTTGAGCAAGGCCCTTAACCGTCAACTGCTCAGATGTATAAATGAGCTAAATGTAAGTCGCTCTGGATAAGGGTGTCTGCCAAATGTCACAAATATAAATGCAAGTGAACTGAAAAACATAAAGGCAGACTGTCTCCATCTAGTGTCCAAAGTCTATACTGTCCAAAATCCTAACACCTTTGCTGTCAATTACAATATAATAGAGCATAAAAGCAAGATACAATAAAAATACAGTTTAGCCTAATAGTAATGATAATAGCTCTGCTGAAATTGGTGAGTGTGTGTGAATGGATGAATGAGACACAGTGCAAAGCATTTTGTAGAACTGTGAAGGTTAAAAGGTATATACAGTAAGTGCAGACCATTTACCATTTACAAATGAGAAGAAGGCATTATCTTCTCTGAGCAGTGGCAGCTAGGCATTATTAAAATGGGGGAAGCACAACCAGGGGCATTTCCTTCATGCGCACACACATGAGATCTCCTAATTGAATGGATCGTTCGGTAATGGCGGACACAGAGATGTCCATTGCTGACAGAATATTACATGGTCTTTCATCCAACACCTTGTCTTTTGAGGAGAAAATAATGATCAAATCTGTCAGTAGACCACAGCCCGCTGTAGAGATAAACAAACAAGGGAGAGGATTTTCTGTCAGTTGGTACTCAAGAGTGCACTGGCTTACTGGGAGTTAACTGGCTTACTGTTGGCCTTGCCTTCTTTTCTCAAGTACCCAAACTGGCACTTGGACAAAATATGGATTTAATGATGTTAAAAACCTGGAACAGTCATATGACAGGCAAAATCATGTGTGCAGTGTAAGTGTAAGTGCACAAGTTAAACGTAGTCTTTTTGGAAGGGTTTGCATAGAACATGTCTTGGATGAGGGAGCTAGACTTCAAGTGGAAAAGCATAACCAGACTGAGAAAAAGTTCGTGCAGTGCTCGAGCGTTTAATTTACACTACAACCCTGCTTGCTAGACATGAGCTAAGTTTCTATGGTTGCTATGAACCCGCTATCTTGGACAACAAGGGTAACTACAGAGAATTTCTTGAATGTGAAGCTAAACATGACAAGTTGCTGGCCATGCATTTGCAGACATGTACTGTATCTTCTAGAATGTCAAATCGTATTCAGAATGATCTAATTCATTGTATTGCATCTGTCGTTTCTGAAACTATTAAGACTGATATTGATGCAGCTCCCTTCTTCGCATGACAAGTTGATGAAACAGCAGATATAAGCAATCATGCTCAACTGTTAATTTCTGTGTGATATGTTGATGGAAATGTGACAATCCAACAGATTTTTATTGGATTTTTAATGTGCCCGCAGGACAAACAGGCAGCCAGAAAACCCAACAGAAACCTCTGGACCAAACTTTACAAACTAACTTCACTTAGTTTGTAATAGGAACCATGAAGCAATAAATCTTCACTCAGAAGACACTGTGGAGCCAAGTTACTTACCTCCCGCCTAATTTCAGCAACCTTGGGAACAAAGAACTTCACTTAGTTTGCCAGAGAAACCTCTGTCAAACTCATTGATTTAAGCCATTGTCCAAGAGCAGATGGCTAACCCAACAGGGTGGTAAAGCTGATAACTTCAGGAAGAAAGGGCGGGGACTCCCTTTGGAATGAAACCTTTTGATCTCTCACCCAGGAACACAAAGTTAACCCTGTTCTTTTTACCATTTACACATTTCACAGACAGAACACTCCATATACCCTAACGGACGATGACTGTGGAATTAATACATTAACAACTGTAATCACCTGTTTTCTTCCACGTTTTATTCTGGACTTATCAGGCTTATAGCCATAAAGTTGCCAACAGTCACTTGATTGCTTAACATGCATGATTATGAATATGATTATTATTGGTTGACTATTAGAAGTGTATTTAACAACAGGTAATATTTGTCGTTTGGTATGTGTGTGTTCTGTGAGTGATTTCCTGAAACATGAAAGTAAGGAAATTCAGGTAGAATGTCATTATATGTATATGTTAATATTTGGGACTAAAGTTTGATCCACATGTCATGAAAAAGTGTGAAACTACATGTCTCCAGAGACAATGGACTGATTAATGACATCAGTGGAGAATATGGCTTATACCCCACATTCTGGGGTTGGACTAGCCAGAAGGGTCTAAAACCCTATGATACCAATCTTTCTAAGAGTCATCCAAGTTCTCGTCCTCTTTGACCAACACCTTCAGAGAGTTCTCCCCAATTAACATCTTCGGGGAGTCCTCATCAAGCAACTCGCCTACTAGACTCCACTCCATTCATCATCCTGATTGGTCTCCCAAGGTGCCACTCCAAAACCCAACCGCTGACCACATCATTTCCATCCTGATGCCCTACTTCTGGCTGGAGTGCAGCCTAAAGATCATTGAGATTACTGAGGATGGTACCACTTAAAAACCATAGAAAATCCATATGATGGCTAGGACTACAACTGCCAGAAACAGTTTTGCACTCAAATCTCCATCAGTGAACAGTGGAGAATAAAAGTCTTCATGTAATGAATTTTCCTGGTTACACAACTGCACTATTTGACCATGTAGTATTAGCACAGTTATAGAAGTTATTTATTTATAATCACATCCGGTGTCACCCAGATGAGGATGGGTTCCCTTTTGAATCTGGTTCCTCAAAAGGTTTCTTCCTCATATCATCTCAGGGAGATTTTCCTCACCACCGTCACCTCTGGCTGCTCATTAGGGATAAATTCATAAATTTAAAATCTATATTCTGAATTTATATATTTCTGTAAGAGGGAGAGGGAGAGGGAGAGAATTAGGTATGCTTATTGTCCCGTAATGGTTAAGGACAGTGTACTTTGCATGAGTGAAAGCAGGTACTCTGGCAAGACTAGCTATGACAGCATAACTAAAAGGGAGATCCAGAAGGTAACACAGACATGAAGGCTCCCTGGGACAAGGCGGCCAGCCACTCCACCATCAACAAACCTGGGTGAACACGTGAAGGTGGGGGGGTGACAGCATCCAAACATCCCAGTTCACCACAACACACTATGCCCGTGAGACCTCTAGAACTGCTCCTTTACCTAAGGAAAAAACTATTCATGAAAGGCTTGACTAAACAAATATGTTTTCAGCCTGGACTTAAACACTGAGACTGTGTCTGAGTCCCGAACACTAATTGGAAGGCTGTTCCATAACTGTGGGGCTTTGTAAGAGAAAGCTCTTCCCCCTGCTGTAGCCTTCACTATTCGAGGTACCGACAAATAGCCTACACCTTCTGATTGAAGTAGGCGTGGCGGATTATAAAAGACCAAAATTTCGCTTAGGTACTGTGGTGCGAAGCCATTTAGCGCTTTATAAGTCAATAGTAGTATTTTATAATCAATGCGAAATTTCACTGGGAGCCAATGCAGTGTGGATAAGATAGGGGTGATGTGGTCATATCTTCTGGTTCTAGTAAGGACTCTTGCAGCTGCATTCTGGACTAACTGGAGTGTGTTTATGCTCCTACTGGAACATCCAGACAGTAAGGCATTACAATAATCCAACCTAGAGGTGTAGAAAGCATGGACTAATTTTTCTGCATCGTGTAGTGACAATATACTTCTTATCTTAGCAATATTTCTGAGGTGAAAGAAGGCTATTGTAACCGGCCAACTCTTGACCACTGTTACGATCTGCGTTGTGTAACAGAAGACACGGGAGAACTGGAACGGCTGTTGATCTGGAGAGTTTATTCTGGGGCCTCTAGATGGCACTGGACAGATTAAAGAGTACAGCATGAAAAAATGATCGTCTGTGATTTTTTCCACCTCTCCTCAGCGCGCGCAGCGCGGTCTCAGCAAACATTACAATGATAAAATAACTTAAACAAAAGGCATAAAACACATTGTAATGACATTAAGTGCAAAACCAATCATTACAAACACCTATCTTGACACAGAAAACAAATCTCCCACAGCCAGCCTTAAACCAACCATGAATTGGAAACAAACAAATTAATACAAAATGAATACATTGGAAATAGAACAGCTAAACCATACCTGGACAGATTAAAGAGTACAGCATGAAAAAATGATCGTCTGTGATTTTTTCCACCTGCATAAATTAAAGGAAGTTATTTAATTCGTGAAAATCACCACCTTCTGTTGGCGCACACACACATATATACGCAAACAAATACTCAAACCACTGTACTCAGTAATAAAACCATTGAATCCAATCCATCCATTCATAAAACATTTTCTAATACATTTATAACACTGTGAACAATAATATTACTGCATATTATTGACTTAATCAAACTCCTCAGAACTTTTACAAGCCTATATTGAGAGAGCACCGTTAATTGCTTACCTCTCCTCAGCGCGCGCAGCGCGGTCTGAGGACGCAGCGCGGGCTAAACGGAAGTGACGTCACCACGAGATATAAAACTTTTCCAAAAAATGGCAAAAATAAGATACAAAACAAAATGATAAGGTTTTCGTGGACAAATTAATACTAAGTAAATAAATAAAAATTGAAAGAAAGGATGATTAGTGAAATACATTAATACTGAGAGTATATACTCATTAACATCCGTCACACTATCCTAGTAATATTATCTACATGGGCGTCAAAGGAAAGACTGGAGTCAGCGCTTGGCTTTATTGGATATTTAGAAGACTTTGACTTCATGTTTTTTCTTTTTACATTTAAAGCAATTTTTCTCTGATTGATTTTGTTTTCGACATTGTACAACACAAGGCAATGGATGTGGATGGATATGGATATTTTGAGCTATAGATGTTACTCCTGAGATACCAGTGATCCTGACCCCTTCTGTTCTCCGGACCTGCCCGATCCACCCTGATGCCCTACTTCTGGTTGGAGTTCTCATCAATTGGATGTCACATGCTGCTGCTGAGGATGGCCCCACACGGTGCAGATCATTGAGATTACTGAGGATGCTACCACTTAAAAACCATAAGATGGCTTTGGACCTCAATTCATATGAACAGTTATCCTCTGTCACCTCTGGCTGCTCATTAGGGATAAATTCATACATTTAAAATCTATATCCTGAATTTATATATTTCTGTAAAGCTGCATTTTGACAATGTCCATTGTTAAAAGCGCTATACAAATAAAACTGAATTTATTTTAATTGAATTTTGCATTTTGTAGACAGAGAATTGTGTTCTTTCATCATTAGAGAATTTGAGCTCTGAAGATAGTTTTACACAGGTGTATGACACCTGATAGAATTACACAGTGCTGCTCACCTCCCTGATGTTCATGGTCCAAGGTAATCTTGGGCAATGATAAAAGAGGGAGTGGATGTGTGATTTATTTATATATCTATGGCAACTTTTAGAACTGGCTCTACAAAAATCATTACATGACAGGCAATTAAATGAAATGATTCAAAAAAGCACTTCCATTTTATAGTCCTCCTCTTGGAAGGCTCACGAGTTTTAACATGTGCTTTCTACATTTAAATTAAGGTGTTTTTCATGACATTTCCTTTATGGGCTTATCTTTTCCCCAAACCAGTTAACATGTAATCTGTAGCACACTGAGATACTGTGTTAGCAAAGTTACAAATAAATATAAAAAATCTGTATTGAAATTAGTGGCTTATGCTTTTCCTTAATTGGTGTCAATTGCCATTAAATAAAATTTGCACTCTTATTACTTTTAAACAGCATCTCAGAATTTGTATTGAGCAGTAACAATCTTGATGTGATTGTTTTAGAGGCTTATAGATGTTTGATTGCTTCTGGTAGTATTTGTTTTGTAAAGTAAATGTTTTGAAGAGGAAATGAGTGACATTACTTCAGTAAAAGATTCTAATCATTCTGCTGACACTGTTATATTGTTCTCTACATAATTATCAAACTGTCTGACTTTAATGAAAATATTACACAGAGTATTAACTGAATGTCATTAAATTCATAAAGTCATTGCTACCACATGTTGTTGGTTAACTTTGCTACTGTATTGAATAAGAATCTAGGATTTTTTGAGGCCATCTATTAGGGTGGAGAGATTTTTAAGTGGGGCTACATTATCTACAGTGTAGCAGAACACTGGCTCTAAGCATTCAGTCACCTGATTGAGTTCTGTGGGGTCAGAGGGTGTCAATAGTTTATAAATCTATACAGCTGGGTACAGTAGCTGACATGATTTTAATTGAGGTGGTTTACATTTTAAATGAGATGAAGTGATGATATGAGATCATTTCAGACTGGGGTAGTGTAACTATTTTTTTTTTTTTAATATTTAATCCAAATGTCAGTTTTTAATCAGTGTCCACCATAATGAGTGGGTACTATTATATTTTGACTGATCTCTACTGAGCTTAGAATAGACACAAAGCCTGCTCTCAGGGGGTCTTGTGGCCTATCATAAAATGAATATTAAAGTCTCCAACAATTACTGCTATCTACAGAAACAACCATTTTTAAGACAAAATCTGCAAATTCATGTAGAAATTCAGAATATGACCAGATTACCAACAACAAATTATTACAATAAACAGATTACAAATTTCTACAGTTTTATGATTGGCTCAGAGAATAAACATAGTCTCAGTACGGTGGAACCTGAGTGACGGCTCAAGGCAGCTAGCAGAGGGGACAGTTTAGACTGTTGATCCCCACTTTGGAGGCTCTAATGCTGGAATTGGGGCATCACTTTCTCTGCTTAAGACACCCAGACCTTTCCCTACCAAAATTATGCTTCTTTCACTAGTCCTCTCTAGTGTCTCGCTGTGCACTTTTAATGCTGCAACTTGCTCTGTCAGAATGCTAACTGATCTACTTCTTACAACTAAAATTATTACTAATTATGGAAGAAAAATAAATAAGCATCTGAACAAGCTCAAAGTTGGCCAAAGATATCAGGTATATTTGCTATTGCTTTCTGGTGTCACGGATATCCCCTTGCCCTGAATGCCAAAGCTTTCAGTGCATGTGATTATGTTGTGTCTCCACCCTTGTCTTGTGATTGGTTGTTTCCCTTATGTGTCATCACTGTCATCAGCTCCATGTTACCTCTTCTGATTAGTTTGTCTATTTATACCCTCGTGTTTCTATTTTACATCGCAGAGTGTTGTTCAGTGTTTGCTGCCTATTCACGTCTGAGCCTTTTGTTCCTGTGTTTTGTGATTCCTGTTATTGACCTTGTTCTGTACTCTCATTTTTCGTATTGTGGATTATCCCTGTTTATTGTCATTTGCTGAACGCCTGACCTCTGCCTGTCTTTGGATTTTGACTTTGCATCAGGTTTTGGATTTGTCTGCTGCTTCTCTCTTTAAATAAAGCTTTAACTGCACTTGCATCTGTTTCATCCTACTTTGTGTGACACCCGGTGAAGATTCTTATGGAATTTTATCTTTTCTCATTTATTTAGCTCAAACTTTGCATAACTTCTTTAATGAACAAAAGCGAATTAGTAAAATCAGCATAGCACAGTGATGACGTTTTGTTCACGCTGATCTTTAAAAAAAATAAGAAGCCTTTATTTGTCACATATACAGTACATTACAGCAAGGTGAAATTATTTTCTTTGCATATCCCAGCATGAAAATTGGGGTCAGAGTGGAGGGTCAGCCATGACATAGCACTCCTAGAGCAGAGAGGGTTAAGGGCCTTGCTCAAGGGCCAACAGTGACAAATTGGCAGTGTTGGGGTTTCTGAACAGTAAACCAGAGCCTTAACCATTGAGCTACCACTGCCCTGAGAATAAAATGTAATTGCACTGTGTAACATGAATCAGAAATATTAATCCCTATCACACATCCACACACACAATGTGAAGGAATTCATGTATTTTTGTGTAATTTTCATTAAATATATCGTCACGTTTGAGTGTTTATCCACAGCACTGATATTAGAGGCAGTCTGATAACATGAGACACTTCACCCCAGCCAATGTGCAGGACATGATTGACACGTTGAAATCAGGAAGCACCCGAGTGTTTATTCACTGCACTGAATTACATGTCAACTTTAATTTCCTGCCTGTGTTCAGGACCAAACTGTAACTGTTAGAGAGTAAATGAGGTTTAGATTCTTTATGGCTTAAAGAGCAACACACACACAGAGGCTGTATGTATATTGGAATTGCTGTCAGTGTTCATTAAAGAGGGAATGGGTTCGGTCGTGTGATGTTTAAGCCGAGAATCCAACACAACGTGATCAGGAGAAAATGACACAAACACAATGATAAAAGACAAAGAGACAGACAAGGAGTGAGAGAGACAAAGAGTAAGAGAGAGAGAGAGAGAGAGAGAGAGAGAGAGAGAAATCACACTAAAAAAGATTATTGTGTTCAATAAATGTCACCTTTTGCCCAATTTACATAAAAATCTGTATTTTTATATTAGAATTTTTGAGATTTGTATTTATGGTTCTGATTTTTTAAACCCATAATTTTAATTGATATTTTAGAAAGGCAAAACTTACCCCTAGCAAGTTAATTTAAATTGATTAAATACACCACAAAATTAAATTCAATTCAGTTTTAGTTGTATAGCGTTTTTAACAATGGACATTGTCCCAAAGCAGCTTTACAGAAATATATAAATTCAGGATATAGATTTTAAATGTATGAATTTATCCCTAATGAGCAGACAGAGGTGACGGTGGTGAGGAAAAACTCCCTGAGATGATATGAGGAAGAAACCTTGAGAGGAACCAGACTCAAAAGGGAACCCATCCTCATCTGGGTGACACCGGATAGTGCGATTATAAATAAATAAATCCCTTCTATAAATGTGCTAATACTAGCAGCCTGGACTTAAACACTGAGACTGTGTCTGAGTCCCGAATTACAATAATCCAATCAAGAGGTGACAAAAGCATGAACTATTTTTTCTGCATCATGTAGTGACATTGTATTTCTTATCTTAGCAATATTTCTGAGGTGAAAGAAGGCTATCCTAGTAATATTATCTACATGAGCTTCAAATGAAAGACTGGAGTCAATAATCACACCAAGGTCTTTTACTGCTGCACATGATGAAACAGAAAGGCCATCCAGAGTTACTATGGAATCAGAAAACTTACTTCTAGCTGCATGTGGTCCTAGTATAAGTACTTCTGTCTTTATGTCCTTTATACATTCCTATACTTTATTAAGCTAGTTTTCAGGCCCCCACCCAAAACCCCCAAAACCCCTTCAGTCTTGTTCTAATTCTAAGTCTTGTTTGATTCTGCATAAAAGTTCATAAGAAAAGTCAGTCTGAATGTCCATAATGGCTTCAAGAGTCTTTGAAGTCCATTTTTGTCAGATTGTCTTTCTTTGTAATGTGCAAACTTGGCATTGAAACAGGAAATGCTCCAGTTTCCTTTGGTCAGTTCTAGAAACTGGCTAATCTGTGCTGCGGCATACAGGTCATCAGGCTGTTGGTACAATGTTCACTCCCTGCTCGTGATCTGTTCTCCACCTGTAGCAGTTGTACTGCACTCTGGGCTTTCCCTCGCTGACATGACACTTTCTTAGATTGTGTTGACAATTCCACAAGTTTGCTCATTTTCTTCTTATCATATTTTCTCTGCTCTATCATAATGTCCTGAGTTGGGGTACTCGATCCCGGACTCGGACTTGAGCCCAGACTCCAGTCCAATTATTGTCACACACTCGGGTAAATTTGTACTCAAACTTGACATGGACTCGGAAAATTTTTTTCAGAGTAGACTCGAGTCTGCATCATGTGCAGGGGTGTAACCTGGCCTTTTTTCTTCAGCCCTGAATAATTTTCCACTTGGAGTGGTTTGTCACCACATAACTGTACGTCAAAAAAGGAAGACAGCCTGTAATTTTACATCTTCAGTGAATGGAGGCGAGACCAATCAGACAGAGTTTACAGGAAACTACATGGAAATACTCGTGTCTTATTGGCTGACAGTCTCAATTCTGCTAAACGCTAGCTTACAGTCAGTGTGAGGGGAAATGGATAAATAGATTTAGCCTACGCCGATTTTATTTTATTTTTTTAAACCAGTAAAGGGGTTGAAACTGAAACAGTAACATCCTCTCGTGCTGAGTCGGAAAACATGAGTTCGTGAATATGCATAAGTTATGTGAATATGATATGAGCAGAGCATAAGGACAAATAATGTACTCTGCATGTCACTGTAGCAGCTAAACTAAGCTACAATGATAGCTTAGCTGTTCCTCCCCTTGGCTAGTGACAGCAAACCAGCCTCGTGTTAGATAGCCAAAAAGTTTTATATTTTATCGTTCTGGTAGTCCTGTAGATAACACCCGAGGCAAGTTTTATGATAAATCCAACTTTTTGTCAATTTTCAATTAGCCCTTACAGGCAAGAAAAAAAAAATGCATGCAAACAGTGTATTTAGAAGAACGTTTTAAAAAGTTTATTTTTTTTATGGAGAAGAATCTGGGCTCAGCCCTGGATAATTTAGCAGTTCAGCTAAAGCCCTGGTCATGTGTAACATGAAAAGAAAGATAAAAAATAAATAACATAAAATTAAGATAATAAGAAATTAATGAATGTCTCCCTGCCTGACCACACACTTGAAGCACGCGCACAGAAAGCCGCCTCATCCTGTGAGTACCGAATTGAGTTCTCATTAGCGGCTTATCCCACTTGGACGGTCAAATAAATACACACACATCATATCAAAATGCAGGTCTGGCCGAGTATTCATGTAAACACAGTTGGTTATGTCTTAAGTGAGTGTAAACAGTTGGGGGGAAAATCGGAGGTGTGTCAATACAGTTTATTGGATCTGTGCATTAGGTCTTAAAGTGACAGCAGTCTAATAAACCTGCTGCTGACTGTGTCATTAATGTTAATCACATAACAAAAGACAAAGAGAAAATCACTCACTCATTTGACTGAATAACTTCAGTAAATTTAATAAGAATAACTGAATATGTCATACAGTGAAGTCTATTTTATTTTACATTTAATTGCTTTATTCAGTTTCCGTCGTATTTCATACTTGAACACTACTGATAGACCTACCTGAGAAAACGTATCATTATCGTGAAATAAGTCTGTAGTCATATCGCCCAGCCCTAAACATTAGCATTTGGTGATTCCAGTCTTGAATTTCATGTAAAATGTGAAATGTACTCCTTAATGTAGTAAATATCATAAACCCTGCTGGTAGATTTTTTTTTCATTTTAGGAATTAAAATGAAAACAAGTTAGAAGAACAGAGCTGTAATGTCTGATGGTATCAAACTGATTTCTGAATCAACCTGGGCCTAGCACAGAAGTTTCTTTTGTTTCTTTTGAGCTGTAAACCCCTATCTGTTTAATGACCACTCTGGCCCCAGTTTGACCAGATACCTTTGGAATGCTAATGACCAACCTGCCCCCCCCCACACACACACACAAGCTACCTACACGCGCACACACACACACACACACACACAAGCTTACCTTACACACACAATGGAGAAATCTCTCTCTTTTCAATGTAACATGTAATTATATGTAATTATTCGATGTCCAAATAGTGTGATGTTTTCATGTTTGCATATATTGTGTGTTCATGTAACCTAACCTTAATGATTTTAGATAGTTTTAATTTAGGATATCATTTTAAATGTCTGTAACCAGGTTTTATTTGTAATATTCTTTACAAGTCCATCGAATTTGGTATGTAGTTAATCGTCTCGAGATACCCTGATTGATTATGCATATCATATTGCAATGGGATACATTATTTCATGCTTTCTCTTAATTTCATTTATAATATGGTATAAACCGGCTCCTCCCTGGACATGCAAATCCAACTTCCTGATTGGCCCATAGCCCAAAGAGGCGTGTGCGTTGGTGTTGTCTTTAAAACAACACCACGCTTTGAAACTTCTCTCCTCAGTCATAGTCTTCAGTCTCTTCAGTAACTCTTCACTCACACTCTTCCGGTTTCTCTCTCCCGCGGGGCCACGTGCCCCGGGAAGAGGAAGCCAGGATCTCTCTCTCCCGGACAAAGGATGCAACCTCTTCACGGCCCACACCTTTTGCAAAATGGCACGACGAACCAGCGAACTCTACACAACCTCGCGCGAACTTTCAAACCGTAGCCATGCAAGTATAGTTAATGACCTATATCTGCGTTTAAGATTGTACCCCTGTTTACAGGAGATTTAAGTTTGTTGCTGGTTTTGAAAAAGGCTAATTAGTTGTGTTTTTGTCTGCTTCCCTTTTACTTCATTACTTTCTCTCTATCCCTTTTCTTTCCTTGTATATAGATGTACATATGTATGTTTTGCTTAGAGTTGGTCATGTGTATCCATAGTTACATCTAGTTATTAAAATCTATCATCCCACGCTTGATTTTCTCTGTTTTGTCACATGATGAGTAAATTAAACGCTGCGAGTCTCGCTACGTGCTCTAGAAACAGAGATTTCCTTCGTGGCCAGAAGGATAAACTCCCTCTTTAGAGTTCATAAATCTAAACTAGACTACAGCTAATCCTAAAAGCTGATCTAGACCACATACATAGTCATAATTAATTATAATCCGTTGTAGTTAATTATCTATATGTATATGTGCACATACATGAATTCCCTTTCATGGCTGATGTATATTTATAACTGGTCACAACATGCGTTGATTATATATATAGATATATTTCACGCCATTCGAGCTAATTCCTTATATAAATTGGAGAATACATTTAAACGTGTTAAACATCTTTTTAATTCGTTACATAAATTGTAACTGGTGGAGAATATTTTTAAACGTTGCAGATTCATCCGAGTTACTACACATTCTGGTAGATAATGCGGGCACACTTTAAAACTCATCTCCTTTAAAAAAGTGCTTCGAATCCAAGCGTGCGCTTCTGTTTTCGTTTTTCATAGTTAAAGTTGATCCATTACATTATTCTGGTGGAAAAGAATAATGCTAGTAATGATTGATTCGTTACAGAGCTGTGTTCAGAAATGAGTTTGTTGTCATTCATAGACAGATTAAAAGCAGTAATAAAGCATGAAGCTTGTTGTTATGACCTGCTGCTAAATGTAACTCTACTCTGTACTCTCTCTCTCTCTCTCTCTCTCTCAGCCTATATAACTGTGGGGGAGACGCATCAAATCACTGAAATGTCAGCTCCAACTGGAGGACACAATATAGTGTGATACAATAACAAAACAGGTTCATTTGTATTTTCATACACTTGTAACATAATAAACGTTCTACATATACCTCTATATCCCTTTTTTCTTTGAAAATGTTTTTTGATAGGAAACTAGTTGAAGTGCTGATGACATGAAATAAAAAAATATTAAATGGCAATGGCAAGATGTAATAATGGTATTTTTTGTTACATTTATGTTGCCATTGCTTTGTGAAGTTTAAAATATTAATTTAACAGCTTCAGTGTTGAGTTTACAATTGCAATTTCAAATCTTTTTTTCAATTTAATTACTTTCTGGATTCGACCATTAAGGACTTGTTAGGTTCCCTCTCTCTCACTACGAAGCTAGCGGAGGCTAGCGGAGTAGCATACTTCCGCATTCCACTGAGCGCATGCCAGCGCTATTCATAAAAAGCTCCGGACTGTTTGCATTCATGAACTCACGTTTGTTTTCTTTGCCATGTGTGTTTGTTTTCATTCACATCATGTCTCCGCCTCCTGTGGTTTTCCATGTGCTTGTGTTTTGGTTTGTGTCATGTCTCCGCCTCCTTATTCTTATTGGTTCTTGTTCATTGAGTGTCATGATGAGTTTCAGGTGTCGATGATTTGTGTGTGTTTAAAAACCCCGCTCTGTTTCCGCTTTCTTGCGGAGTATTAGATTAGTATAGTTTAGAATTGTTTCAAGCTTGTTGTTCGTAGTTCATAGTTCGATATCCATAGCTCATTGTTCGTGGTTCCCTAACCACCTCCTTGCCTCGTGTGTTTTTCCCTTTGTTTTGTTTTCTGCAGAAGAATTACTGCTTTTTGGATTACTACCTTTTGCCTGAAGGATTATCTCGTTTTGGATTATTGTTGCCTTTTTCAATGGATTATGGTTTGGTGTTTTTTTGTTGTCCCTTTAATTTTTAATAACCTGTTCCTAATAAACTGACGTTTCCCCAGCGCATGCATCCTGACTCCCCTTCCTCCAGTTTACGTAACAGGACTCAGACTTGAGTCCGACTCGGCCCCTTTTGGACTCGGACTCGATTGGTTCAATTGAGGACTTGGTCTCGACTCAAACTCAACAAAGGTGGACTCGGACCGAACACTAGTGCCTGAGCTCTGTGAGTGCAGAAGTGCAGAGCTTAAACTAAAATTAATTAAATTGTAATTTTTATACTTGGTTGCAAGTCCACTTTAGTTAAGGACCCTTTCAAGAATTCATGAAAGGTTTTCCAAGTTGAGCTGTTTCCAGCTCTTTTGAAATTGCTCCTTCACACTGTTAACTTTGCACTTTTGCCTGTAGCCATGACTAAATATCATTCTGTAATTTCATTTGCAGGTGTAGTCAGAGGGGAAAAAGGTTCTTGATTTCACCTAACTGTGTTAACACAGTCTGCTGACATTATCAGGTAAAAGGAAAACTGCAATGTGTCAGCCATTCTAAGAGAGAAGCTTTGGGCCAGTAAACATCTGTCCACAGGCCAGACTTTGGACACCTCTGCTCTAGGCCGTTATTAGCCTGTGCTTTTATAAAAACAGCTTCACTGTTATATCTCAATTACAAACTCCCACATCGTAATTCACTGTTCCCTCCTAATACAGCAGTAACAGCAGCACTGTTACTGATGAAGGGCTTCATATATCATCACTTAGTCTAAAACCTCCAAGTTGTTTTGTGCTTTTTTGGGCTCCTCTGCTCTGTGACTTGAGGAAGATTCTGGAGCATGTTTTTTTTTTGTGTTGTTTTTCGCACCATTCTGTGTAAACTCTAGAGTGTGTTATGTTTCAGAATTCCCGGAGATCAGCAGTTTCTGAAATACTCAAACCAGCCCTTCTGCTACCAACATCCATGCCATGGTCAAAGAGATCACTTCCTTCATTCTGTTTGACGTGAAACATCATCAGCTGAAGCTCTTGACCTGTATCTGCATGATTTAATGTAATGTGCTGCTGCCACATGATTGGCTGATTGGATAACTGAATAAATATGCAAGTGTACAGGTGTTCCTATTGAAGTGGACGGTGAGTGTAAGACTGTGCAGTTATATAATCATAGCTCCATATGACTACAAATCAGGGCAAACAATTGTTTATAGACTGTAAATTTCCAAGCAATTCTACTGGAAATGTTATCCCTGTAGTAGCACAATAACATGGTCTCTGAGGGCATAGTATAGTCTATGAGATAATGCTGTAATTTCTAAGTGCAGCTGTGAAGTTATTGTCATATAATGGTGGGTGTTTGATTAATCTCATCAGATTAGTTCCCACACCACCCCATTGCTGCACTCCCTCGGCTGGCTTCCTGTAGATTTAAAACACTGATGCTTGCCTACAAAGCCAAAAATGGACCAGCACCCACTTACCTCAACGCACTTATCACAACCCACTCTGCATCATGCTCCCTTCCATCTTCTAGCATCGCTCGACTGGTCCCACCATCTCTCAGGACAGTCTGGCAGACTTCAAACACCTCTTAGACAACACTGTTTTTAAAGTGCTAATTTGTGTGCTTTTCTTACTATATTACCTCCCCAAAAGAGTTTTTAGACTGATGGTATTCAGTATGATGGTATCAGGATGTATTTATTGATGGAGACTTCAAAGCACTCTGTAAGTCGCTCTGGATAAGGGCCTCTGCCAAATGCCATAAATGTAAATGTAAATGTAAATAAGTTGCGGATTCTGCTGGTGATTCCAATGCTCCAGTATGGTAGGAAGGTGAAGAATCCATGAGGGGAGCAAGTGCTTGTGGCCTTGCAGATGCAGTGTTCATAGTTGGTAGTGTGGATAAAGTTTAGAGAGACCATAATGATCTTCTCTGCTGTTCTCACAATCGACTGTAGGGTCTTGAAGTCAGAGACAGTTCAGTTCCCATATCAGCCAATTCTTACACACCGAGGTCTCGGTCAGAAAATCCAGGATCAAGTTGCAAAGGAAGGAATTCAGGCTTAGCATGCTCATTTTTCCTATTAGAAGAAGAAGAAGAAGAGGCCTTTATTTGTAACATATACATTACAGCACAGTGAAATTCTTTTCTTCACATATCCCAGGTTGTAAGGAGGTTGGGGTCAGAGCACAGGGTCAGCCATGATACGGCACCCCTGGGGCAGAGAGGGTTAAGGGCCTTGCTCAAAGGCCCAACAGTGGCAGCTTGGCAGAGCTGGGGCTTGAATCCCCAATCTTCTGATCAGTAACCCACAGCCTTAACCGTTGAACCACCACTGCCCCGTTGTTCTTGTCATGATGTTCCACCTAGATTTTTAAGACAACTTTATAAACTATGATTACCACAGACATAAAAAGAACACAATTCAAACCTAAATACGACTTTCTCCATCTCATATTTCTATATAGAGAGTCTTCAGGCTTTCATTAACTAATGAAGTGAGGCCCCTCTCAACCCACATCCTTTCAAACATAAGCCAATAACAATAATTCTAGGTCAGCAAACAATGACAAAGCCCCCTTTTCCCCTCCTCTCACTAATTTCCCACTCTGTCCTCAGCATTTACTCAGATCTTCTGATCTCCAAACACACACAAATGAAGAAACAAAGTGATTCATCCAGCCACACACACACACACACACCTCACTGGCCAATTAAAAGACATGTTGGAGGACTCAATTATGTCTGAAATTACTCTTAAAAATAAGAGATAGTTATAATTTCAGAGGAGTAGAAAGGTTAATTTAGTAATAACCCAGGAGTTAATTCAGTGCATGATTTAAACCAATGACATTTACTCCAAGCACAACAGACATTTAATAGAAGGCCAGTGAGTTCTTGTTCCACATCTGCACAGAGGGAAAAAAAGAAAAGCTGACCGAGGATCAACAGTGATGTTCTGAGAGTCAGAGGTGAGTAATTAGAGAATATTGGAGCTCATTAAGATCAGTACGTGCTGGAGGTTGGAACAGGAACATTATGAGTATATAGTAATGCCTTTCATAATGCAGAATTCACAACAGTTACAGTTATCTTTTTTCCACATGCTCTCCTCTCAGTTTCAGAATGTAAACACATCGATATACAGACAGATACACATGCACTTGCTTGCTTGTAGGTTGTCTATTGTAATGTGATTATGTTCATTTCTGTCCTCTATCAATGGGTTCTGTTACAGGTGGGGCATGTAGAAGTTGTGGTAAAAGGATCTTAGGTGTGTTCCTCCTGGATTGCTTGTGTTGTCTCCTGGCAGTCCTGTCCTCCTCCAGAGTGCTACTCCAATTGAGGGTGAGATGCTTCCAAGTGGTACAGTGAGCACCAGTCCCCAATGAGTTCTCAGGTCTTATCTTGCACTTCTTCAGTGAAACCTTCTCCTTTAAACTTTTTCTTCTGCCCACCTCCTGAGCATGGGCCATGATGCAACTGACCATAAAGCATTCACTTGGTGGGGCAGTCAATTTTGGGGCATCCTACTAATGTAACCTATGCAGTGTAGTTGGTATTGAGTGATCATGGCCTCAATACTTCTGTCAGTCTTTGCAAGTATGTCAGTATGATGCACACAATCATGACATATGAGTCCCAAGAGATACTTAAGGCATCCTATGTGGAAGCGCTCAACGGACTTCATATGATGTCCACATGTGACCCAGGCTTTGCATTTGTAGAGAAGAGAAGGTATTAAGACAGCTTGGTGAACAGCAATATTGTTTTTTAGGTGGAGATTATTGTTCTGAAGGACATGACTATAGTATACCACTATGGATGAGTAATGTCTCAATCACACTATTTGGCGTCACCTAGAAGGTGAAGGGTTCTCTTTTGAGTTTGGTTCCCCTCAAAGTTTCTTCCTCATGTCATCTCAGGGAGTTTTTCTTTGCCACCATCTGGCTTCATCATTAGGGACAATTTAAAATGTATATCTGGAGTTCTTTAAAGCTGCTTTGTAACAATGCCTGTTCTTTAAAGCACTATATGAATAAATTGAATTGAGTTTAATTGAATATTAGTGTGGATGCCTTGTTCTGACAGATGTGTGCCTACACAGCCTACAGAGTAATGACTGAGAGAGACCAGGCTACAGAAATAGTGTGACATGTTGCTGCTATAAAGTCTACTGGAGAAAGTCCTGCATAGGATATGGCATGTTGGGAGTCAATCCAAATCCTATGCCAGTGTTTCCAATAGGATGGGAGTCTCTGAAAGGACTGTTAACCACTAGTGCTGGACGACAGTGAATGTCTATATGGCAGAAAGGCTGTTGAACACCAAGGGGAACACTGGCCCTGTGGGTGAGCCCCTCTATTGTGCAAGAGTCCATCGGGTTTACGCCACCAGTGGACCAGATTCTAAGGACTCGCTAGAACCAGAAATTGTGCAGGAGGCAGGGCCCTTCGACCTTTTTGACCTGAAGAAGTGTGACTTACTTTACATCCATGTAAACTAGAAAGAGGAGCACTTCTAGGATCTTAAAGATCAAACAATTAGTACTGTTTAAGCTTCTCAGCTTTACTCGACATAATCTGTTATCAGCAATAAGAACCTAAACAAAAGTGAAACAACCGTATATATACAGTATATATAAATGTTCTTCCAGATGAGAATTCAAGATATAGCAATTCTAGGACATATTTGCTGTGCAGCATCCATTCATCAGCTTGTTACCTGAGAAACACAGTGTTCTCGAGACACACAATCCTCACATCCATCATCACACTCCATCTGACCATTTATACATAAACCACTCACATAACTGACCACACCATTGTACATATGATTTGTAAACCACAGCTCTGACCTCCACACACACATTTCAGTGCGTGTCTTCACATGATGCCAGTCTGTTGTCAGAGTGACGGCATGTGGATGCAGCTGCAGCTTTATGCCTCAATTATCAATTCACGAGAACTAAGTGGAAAAGGTGTCATGGTGAATTCTGGCTTTGTACTGTGTGTGTGTGTGTGCGTGTGTGTGTGTGTGCGTGTGTGTGTCCATTTTACTGGACCATTTTAAAAGAGCATGTGAGACCCTGGGCCTATTTCTTAGAATAAATTGCTGCTTTACAACTCCAGTGTCAGCAGAAAAAGCCAGTAAATAATTTCAGCCCATAAATTCAGACTCATGATAAATATTTGGAGGATCAGGGAAAAAGTGTGTCACACTGGTTATTTAAGATGCAGGATTGTGTGAGTGCTCTGTGTGTGTCTCTCTGTGTGTGTGTGTGTGTGTGTGTGTGTGTGTGTGTGTGTTTTATTAACAATTTTTCCATTTTTACTGCTGTCTCGTCACCAGTAAATTATTTCAGAATTTAGAAAACAAGAGAGCACCAGCTGACATGGACCCACCCACAGACTGTGACAAGCTAACAAAGGAAGAGATAAGGAACTCCATCAGAAACTCATCAATGGAGAGGCAGCAGGACCCAAAAATATACTCAAGGCAGACCCAGAGACCACTGGAGACATACTCTACCCTATGTTTAAGAAGGTCTGGAAAGAGCAGCAGCTCCTGTTAGAATGGAAGGAGAGCTACCTTATCAAAATTCCTAAAATGGGTGACCTGAACAACTGTGCAACTAATAATGATGTTCATCTTTGCACTACAGTCAGATTGTTTAACACCATTCACATGTCAAACAGGTTGCTCTCCCTGTTGAAGCACCCACTGAGAAGCCTGTTGAAAGAGCTCTGGTTATAGAAGAATCTATTCTATGGCACATGAAAATAACCAGGTCTTTAGGGGCACCAGCAGCTGTCGTTAGCTGTGTACCAGGTGCCATGCTGCCAGACACTGCAGGAAAGCTTAGGGTCTTAGACAAATATAGGTTTTCAATGATTATGTAGGCATTAATGATATTTGAGAAATTACACTATCTGGTATCACCCAGATGATAATGGGTTCCCTTTTGAGTCTGGTTCCTTTTAAGGTTTCTTTGTCTTCTCATCTCAGGGAGTTTTCCTTGCCGCCACCACCTCTGGTTTGCTCATTAAGGCTAAATTTAAATTTTTAATTTCAATTTTATATCTGGATTTCTGTAAAGCTGCTTTATGAGTGTCCATTGTTAAAAAGCACTATATTATATATACCTATATACCCATGGCACAATTCCCCCCTCCCCACTGGCCTGCACTCACATTGTACTCAACGTTCTGGCCCTGAGCACACTTACGTCATTACGTTGCGACAGGAAGAAAAGTTCTTTTTCACAGCACAATGGAGTCCATCGTTGTGAAGTTACTTACTTTGTAGCTTATTTGGACTCCTTTGGGATGTGATGACACATGGCCTTCTCACATACCTAATAGAGTAATCACTTATGCAGCATAGCGATTTTCACCTAATCATGCTGCACGTATCAGAAGACTTTTACGGAGACAGCTGATGTTGAGGGAGGAATTTGCAGCTTTACTCGCCGACTACAATTCCCGTTCATCAATAAGGTGATATACCCAAATATTCTCAAATGGAACAGTCGCATCAATGACGTCATGTTTCAAGTTCCATGCATGGCCACGGTTAGCGATCACACTAGATGCATACTGTACCTGAGTCCAACTGAACCGTGCCTGAGCCCACCTCTTCAAGCGAGCCTGGGCAATATACAGATTGCCTGTACTGTATAGTAAAAGTAATAATGTTAATAATTACTTGAGTAAGAGTAATGAAGTATTCAATGAGTAGACTACTCAAGTAGCAAGTTACTAGTTCCTTTGTATCTGATTAAAATTAAGGGAAAATCCTAAATCTCAGACTACATGGAGAACTGTGAGCCCTTGAAAGACTGTCTGTTCTGTTTATATGACATAAAGCCTGGGTTCAAGATGAAGCAGCATATTCCAGTCCTGTGATGGGTACAATAACACACAACCTGTCATTTTCAACACAAAATCTCTCACACACACACACACCAAAAAAACAAACATTTTCCCAACAGTTGACTGTTTTTATTTTCACAACATGTTAACAACATAAACTTGTCAGCATCTGCATTTAAACAAGACAAGGTTGCAACAAGGTTGCGATTAGTTACTCAGGGCGAACAGTAGCTGATAAGTGTTTCTTTCTCAGTATTTAGTTGAAACTAGTTTTAGCATCCGCTGGCAGATAGGAACTGTAACTGAGCTTCCTTGTTGCTACAAGCTGTTTATGCATTGCTAAATTAGAGCAAAATCAGGTTTTCATATTCAGTTTCAGTCAGGAGTCGCTTGTTCATGCCATTAGACTTTGTTTTGTTAATTAAAGAGGCATGCTCAGCTGTGACTCCTACCACAGTACTTGAGAACTAGGAAATGTTGAGGTGGAAGCATCAGCCCTCACGTGAAGCCCTCGTCGTGTGAAGACCGAGATCATGTAAAGAATTGCAAGTCTACCTTTGCGAGTCCACCGAGCAAGGACAAAGACAAGACACCACTCACGTTGCTAAGTAGCACTTTTTTCTTCTCTCTATCCCTTTTTTCTCCGCTATTTATCTGTTTACACATTAACGTGTCATCAGTTTATCCCTGTTATTTACCACAGGCGCAGACCACAGCACACTCCTAGACAAGTACACAATTTAGACAACCTACTCTCTCTGCAGATGGCCTCAGCAGATGCCTTCTCATTCTCAATCGGGCTATGGAGCTGCCAATCTGTTGTCTACAAGGCCAATTTAATTCCCACCTTTGCCACCCACTCCAACCTCAGTGTGCTGGCTCTGACTGAGACCTGGATCCATACAGAGAACACTGCAACACCCGCTGCCCTAGCCTCCAACTTCAACTTCTCCCATACCGTGTGCCTCAACAGACGAGGAGGTGGTACAGGTTTGCTTCTCTCCAAAACATGGAAATTTACATGTCTCTCTCCCTCTTGCTCCAACACCTACTTTAAATTTCATGCTGTTACAGTTACTGACCCTGCCAAAATGCACTTTCTCGTTATTTATCGTCCTCCAGGACAAGTTCAACAAAGAGCTTGACATGCTGCTGTCCACCATCCCAGATGATAGAACTCCTCTTGTGGTCCTTGGTGACTTCAACATTCACCTAGACAAGCCGCATGCAGCTGATTTTCTTGCCCTCCTGCCCACATTTGACCTCAAGCAGTTAGCCACCCAGCAACTCACAAGGCCGGCAAACAGCTTGACCTCATCCTCACACGTAATTGCACCACACAAATCTTCTTATTACTCCTCTCCACACCTCTGACCATTTCTTTATCCAGTTTTCTATTTCTCTCCCTTCACACCCCTCCCTGTCTCCATCTTTAATCTCCTTTCGTCACAATCTTCGTTCCCCCTCACACTTCTCTTCCATTGTCACAACCTCACTTCCCTCTGATATCCACCTCTCCTCACTGGACTTGTTGGACACTGCAACAGACATTCAATTCAATTCAGTTTAATTTGTATAGTGCTTTTAACAATGGACATTGTCCCAAAGCAGCTTTACAGAAATATATAAATTCAGGAGATTTTATAGATTTTAAATGTATGAATTTATCCCTAATGAGCAAGCCAGAGGCGACAGTGGCAAGGAATTACTCCCTGAGACGATATGAGGTGTTAGAGTTTCCCTTCGTTCTTCGCTCGCTAGGCAAGCGGCGGAGTCGAACACTTCTGCATTCCACTGCGCGCTTTCCAGCGCTATTCAAAAACTCTCCGATGGACATGTCATTCATAAAAACTCACGTGTTGTTTACCTCTGCCATGTGCTTTTTGTTTTCGTTCACGTCATGTCTCCGCCTCCTGTGTTTCCCCATGTGCTCATGTTTTGGTTTGTGTCATGTCTCCGCCTCCTTAATTCTCATTGGTTCATGTTATTTCATTGATTTATTGGTTTCAGGTGTGTATGATTTGTGTGTGTTTAAATACGCCACTCCGTTTCCACTTCCTCGCGGAGTATTAGTTTTGTTAATCATAGTTTAGTTTAGTATAGTTTAAAGTGATCATAGTTCTTGTTCCGATATCCATAGCTCCGTGTTTGTGGTTCCCAGACTACTTCCATGTTTCGAGTGTTTTTTCCTGTCTTTTTGGATTATTACTGACTCTGTGGATTATTGCATTTTTGGATTACTGCTCTTTTTGAGAATAAACTTTTCTGCATTTACTGACGTCTCCCCAGCGCATGCATCCTGACTCCCTCTTCTGTCCTACACGTCTGTGTTACGTAACATGAGGAAGAAACCTTGAGAGGACCCAGACTCAAAAGGGAACCCATCCTCATCTGGGTAACACCAGATTATAAACAGTACGATTATAAATAAATAAATCCCTTCTTATAAATAAATAAATAAATCCCTTCTTATTGCTTCGGGAAAGCAATAACAGATTGTAACCACGAGTAGCACCGGAAGTGTACCGCACTGGAAGCCGGACGAGTGGAGACGAGTGGCTGGAGGACCAGGGTTTATATACACTGCTGATGAGGTGAGTAGATGAGAAGCAGGTGAAGCAATTAACCAGTGAGCACCAGCAGTGGAGCGCCCCGCCCAGGGACACAGACACACACACACACACACACAAAACCAGAAACAAGAGGGAGAGAAAATACTGGAAACGTGGGGAAGGGGAAAAACACAGGGCTCCGACCCAGACCATTACTGACCCTTTGGTTGGTGCAATTACAGTAATTCTTATAGGAGCATGCAATTTATTGTTCTTTAGCTGAGGTGATTTTAGTCCAATTTGCACTTAAAGTCATTATTTATTACCATTCTAATACAACTTTTCTTATTTATGCCAACCAAATTAATAATTTTAATGCCCTTAAACTGAAGTGATCAATTGTGCACTTACAACACTCTTATGAACCACTATGCATACCTTTTTCAACTCTCAAAGTATCTCAAAGTCATGTCAAAATGATGAACATAATATTCATCATCAGTACTGCTGCACTCTGACAGCCCCATTTGGCCACATTCCAATAATGGAAAAGTGACACTATGAAGAAAAAAATAAATAAATAAAAGATTAAAAACACCTGTCACAACCTGCAGCATGAGTCAATCCCCAAGCCTCCTGCGTTTTTTATGTTTGTTGTGTTTAATATAAAAATTAGACTATATTTAGAAATCAAGTATGTAAAGCTGCTTTTGCCTGATGTACGAATGCTTGACCTGGAAGGAAAGCAACCATAATAACCAGTAATTTATCTGTCAATAAACACATGCATGTGCTGCATTAATAAAATGATAACAAAATCAGTGGTGAGAAAACGGCTCCTCCTAGAGGTCATTTTGTAATTTTCTAGCAGACACACTGTTACTGCTTCAGCTTGACAGCACAAACGTAGCAAGAATAAAATATTCCAGATAGTCACCACTCTATTGTAAATGCTGTGAGGACACTGTCTGAAGCTGTTTTACATAAAAATAAATAAATAAATAAATTTCATAAAAAGTTATATTGCACTGTCAGGCAAGGGTTCATGCAATTTGGCCACAGAGCAAATAGAGAGACTGACATAAAACACTAATTATAGATTTAATTAATTACGCATTATTCTAATGCTGTTGATTAATGGTAAAATACCTTTTCTTTGAGGCACCATGAATGATTGAATTTCCTTTATTACAGCAATGTACAGTTTGCCCCTCGGATCTGTTTTAAGTAGACATTTATTGGAGAAAAAACATTTACTTCCACATTCACTCATGAAAAGCAGATGAAACCTAGAGATAGAGCTGAGAAACCCTCAGACTTGGTGTTCCTGTGCATCACAATAATCAGAGAGATGGCTGTACAGATAAGAGTATTTTGACACTGATATCAGTCCCTATTTTTGCCAAAGGCTGATGCTCTATGCTATCAGACACCGTCAGTCCTGCTGCACCCTGATGGCCCCATCTGACCACTTTCCAATGATGAAATGTGACACTGTGGAAGAAAAAAAAGAAAGCTCAAAACCTGCAGTATGACTCAATTTCTACTGTGGCTTTAAACAATAACTACAGGTTTAAACAAAGATGATTTATTGTAATCATTATAATGTGGATGATTAACTGTAAAGGACTTTGTCTTCTGTAAACAGTGATGGTGTTCTTATAGCAGTGGAGTTCAGATGCTGTTTGATTTTAAGGCCATGTAGATTCTAAATTCAGAGAAAATAAGAAATACAAACTGAGGGACGATGACAGGATTCTTGTTCTGAATCAGAAGCTGTGCACTTTTTTGTGCAATATGATTTGTGAAACTAACCATGACAAATGTATTAAGGACATTCCATTCATTGTTGTGCCTTAATAAACCTACGTTCAGAAATGTAATTTATAAAGTGATATTATAATACTATATTTAGAAACATACTATATTTCCTCAACTTTGTACCTGCAGGGAGTCCAAAATAATATTATTAAATAATTATTATTAAAACATTTTTGCTGAACACACTGATGCAAGAGCAGTACAAATCTGCACAACAACACATTGTTGACATTTTGGTGGCCACTGTCTTCTCTAAAGGCCTCTATGAGCTCTATTACCAACAATTCCTTTCTCAATGTCACGATGCAGACAATCATACATGTTTACACAGAAGTATAAATCAGCCTTTACATAAGGACACTGTTTGTGTCGGTTTACTTTACATTCATCTTCAGTAAATGTGTTATTTTTAAATTATGATTTTTTTCACTTCACTGATGTTAAACGCTTCCCAACTGCTCGAAATTGAACAGCCTGATAGGAAATGGTGCGTTATACATTATGAGGCTAGACAGTGATATTGATCTAAATTATGACTCATGATTAAATTGTATCAGTGTCTGGCAGTTCAGTCAAATACCATAGACTGAATCAATTAGCCTGAGCAGCCTTTCTTTTATGCTATAAACAGTCTGTGATTCATTCAGGAACTGTTCAGCTAATCAACAACTGATTTGTAACAATAGCCAATTATCAAACTCTGAATGAAAAGGGCAAAGGCCCAGCACTAGTGTATTGTGAAAATTTTTGTTCATTATTTATTTTTAAAATCACAAACATACTGTATTAACACAAATCTACAAATCTATTAACACAAAGAAATGAAATATCACATCTAGAGAGGTATAAGGATTAATAATGTAACATAAAAAAAAACAACATTTTATTAAAGTTGCCCCTGGGGTAACTTTACATATTCCATTAAGCTGTTACACTGTGCTTCTCCCTAACTCAGATAGGTGAAAACTCAAACTAATAGGCCTTTATCACAGTTAGTTTAATTACTACTCGGGATGGCTAACAAGCTACCTAACTGGCTAAACCATGTGATGAAATTAGTAATGTTGAAAAATGTATAAAACTTACAAAAACACCAACAGGTTAAGCTACCATTTAATTTTAATGTGATACAGTGTTGTGATATAATACTATTTTGTACAATAGTATCTGAGGTGGTAGATAGAAGAAGAGCCACACTCTCTGCAGGTTATCTGTTCAGGATGGATTGTAGCCAGCTCCAATGAAACTTCCTGTTAGGGCTTGATCCAGGAACTGCCTCAAGGCCCTGTTTCTGGGCCGTAGAATAGTTGTGTTCCACGGGTGGAGTGGGTCTGTTCTAGGCTGTTCATCGCTGATCTCAGATCCACTGCAATTTTGGCGATTTATCCTTTCCAGTACATGTGGTCGTTTTTGGTGAACACTTCCCCAGTTGTTCCATTCGAATCTCGATGGTATAATTCCACGCTTCAGGCGTTTACGAACGGTTGTTGACACGTAGTCAGACTGAAATGCTGGCTGCACATGTACATACTCCCTTTTAAAACTACAAAACCCTTGCCTTCATCCTGCCGAATAACATGAATCCACCTTTTCTTTGTTTCTTCGTCAGTTGGAAAAGAATGAAAACTGAGATAGGGTTGTTCAGTGGAACTATTAGAGCACATAGGAATGCAGACACACAGACCCAGGCACCGACTGAGGCGCAGACCCAGGCACACACCTGGGCACAGACCCTGGCACACACCCTGGCACACACCAGGGCACCGATCCTGGCACAGACCCTGGCACACACCTGGGCACACACCCTGGCACAGACACTGGCACAGACCCTGGCACACACCCTGGCACAGACCCTGGCACAGACCCTGGCACACACCTGTGCACCAACCCTGGCACAGACCCTGGCACATTCCTGGGCACAGACTCGGGCACAGACCATGGCACACACTTGGGCACTGAACCTGGCACACACATGGGCACCGACCCTGGCACAGACCACGGCACTGACTCGGGCACCGACCCTGGCACCGAATCGGGCACAGAAACTGGCACTGACACCTGGCACCGACACCTGGCACTGACCCTGGCACCAACCCTGGCACAGACCCTGACACCAACCCTGGCACAGACCCTGGCACTGACTCGGGCACCCACCCTGGCACAGACCCTGGCACAGTCTTGGGAACAGACCCTGGCACACACCTGTGCACCGACCCGGGCACACACCATGGCACAGACCCTGGCACACACCTGCGCACAGACTCGGGCACAGACACTTGGAACACACCCAGGCATCAACCTTGGCACCAATTCGGGCGCAGACCCTGGCACTGACACCTGGCACCGACCCTGTCACCGAACCTTACATACAGGCACCAACTCTCACACAGGCCCTGGCACACACCCGGGCACTGACCCTGGCACAGACACTGGCACACACATGGGCACTGACCCTGGCACAGACCCTGGCACCGACCCTGGCACACACCTGGGCACCAACCCTGGCACAGACCCAGGCACACACCCGGGGACCGACCCTGGCACCGACCCAGGCACAGACCCTGGCACAGATCCAGGCACCGACTCGGGCATACACACAGGCACCGACTCTCGCACAGGCCTTGGTACACACCCGGGCACCGACCCTGGCACACACCTGGGCACTGATGCTGGCACAGACCCTGGCACAGATCCGGACACCGACTTGGGCACACACATCTGTGCCCGGATGTGTGCCCGAGTCTGTGCCAGGGTTGGTGCCAGGGTCTGTGCACGAGTCGGTGCCAGGTTGTGTGCCAGAGTTAGGGTTAGGGTTAGGGGTTAGAATTAGGGTTGGGGATAGGGACTAGGGTTAGGATTAGGGGTTAGGTTTAGGGATGGGGTTAGGGTTGGGGATAGGAATTAGGGTTGGGAATAGGGTTAGGATTAGGATTGGGGATAGGGACTAGGGTTAGGATTAGGGGTTAGGGTTAGGTTAGGTTTAGGGATGGGGTTAGGGTTGGGGATAGGAATTAGGATTAGGGTTGGGGATAGGGACTAGGGGTAGGATGAGGGGTTAGGGTTAGGTTAGGTTTAGGGATGGGGTTAGGGTTGGGGATAGGGATTGGGGTTGGGAATAGGGATTAGGGTTAAGATTAGGATTAGGGTTAGGGCTTGAGGTTAGGGGATTAGAGTTAGAATTAGGGTTAGGGGATTGAGGTTAGGGTTAGGTTTAGGGATTGAGGTTAGGATTAGGGTTAGGGGATTGAGGTTAGGGTTAGGTTTAGGGGATTGAGGTTAGGGTTAGGTTTAGGGGATTGAGGTTAGGGTTAGGTTTAGGGGATTGAGGTTAGGGTTAGGGATTGAGGTTAAGGCTAGGGGATTGAGGTTAGGGTTAGGTTTAGGGGTTAGGTTTAGGGGTTAGGGTTGGGGATTTAGGATTGGGGTTAGGCCCAGGGTCCCCAGACCGTGGTCCCAGTCGGGACTAGGACCAACGTTTGGCACGGGCCTGCCTAGTGTCAGTTCCCCTGTTCATCCTGTGTGCCCCTTTTCATTCAGTCCCCACGGATGTTTTGAGCCCAATTTACGGATCCAGTCCCCTTCTGCCCGTCTTCGGGCATTACAGGACCAGTTCCTATTGTGTTGAAGTCCCATAAATTTTAGTTCTCCCAGGCCATGGTGCAGAAAATGCCGCACAATCCATGTGTGTGTCTCCTTCCCCTTCCTGATGTTATAAAAGTGTTGGGTCATTCTTACTGACAGGGCATTCCCCGTTTCCCCTACATATTGCAAATTGCACTTATTGCAAAAAATTAAATAAACACAATTGGAGACCTGTGGGTTTAAGATTGGCCGAATTGTGAAAATTTCCTTCGTGTTGGGATTAGCAATGTGACGTTTAGGGCGAAAACCGGGCCTTGTCAAGTCCCTCGTTCTGTTCTCCTGTAGTGGTCGTAATTTGCTTTTAATCAATAGGTCTTTCAGATTATCGTTTTTCCGGTGTGCTGAAATGACTCTGTAACCATGTAGAATTGTCCCCTTTGACATGAACTTGTTGAAATTTTCTTTAATCTTTCTATTCATGGCTATGCTGCCGTCAGAGAACGTGGACACAAAGGGGATGATTTCCGTGCCCTCTCGTGGGGTCTGCTCATTTTGTTCTTTGGAGGCCAGGAATCTCTTCAAGCACCCTCTCAGGAATGAGCGGGAATATCCCCGTTTCCTGAGTGAGCCAAATAGGGTTTTGGTTGCCCGCCAAAATTCCTCTGACCTCGAGCATATCCTACGGAATCTCAGGAGCTGAGATTTTACAACACCTTTAAAGGTATGCTTCGGGTGAAAGCTCTCCTTATGTAGGAGTGCGTGGGTGTCCGTGTCCTTAAAGTAGACTCTGACCTGCAATTGTTGAGTTTCCATGAAATCATCCCCTTTGTATGTAACCGTGTCCAGGAAATTAACTTCGGCCGGGTGCAGCGTGTACTTAACTTGTATAGATTTGTTAAAATGATTAAGATGATTGATAAAATTTTTAAATTCTTGTTCTGACTCTTGCCAGACACCCCAGATGTCATCCAGGAACCTGTAGTAGTGTCGTGGTTTGATAGGCCAGGCAGCCAGGGCCTCCTCCTCCCATTTGGCCATAAAAATATTGGCATAGGAGGGAGCAAATCTTTTTCCCATAGCCGTTCCCTTAATTTGCAGAAAGTGTTCCGAATTGAATTCAAAATCGTTTTTTGTTAAGTTAATTTCTAGCAAATCTAATAGATATTTGTCTGGTCTGTTTTTATCAGGGTACCTGGCAAACCACTCCCGGACTGCTTCCAGTCCTGCCGACGTGACTATGTTCGTATACAGACTGTCTATGTCTATCGTGAACAATAGACAGTCTCCAGGTAAACGCAGTGTTCGGATTTTATCGATGAAATCATAAGTGTCCTTAATGTAGCTGGGGTGTCGGGTGCTGAGGGGATTCAGAAAATATTCAATGTACTCCGCTGTTGCATAGGTGTCACTACCACAGTCGGAGACAATGGGGCGGCCCGGAGGCATCTCAAACGGGATGCTCCATGATTTGGGATCCTTGTGGATCTTGGGAAGGAGGTAAAAGAGTCTTGGGCGTGGATTGTCTGGTCCCATCAGGTAAGTCAATTGTTTTTTATTTATAAAGCCCTCCTCTTTCAATTTGTCCAGGATTCTCCTGATTTCTGGGCCTGTCTTTAAAAATAAGGGTTCGTCCAGCTTACGATAATAGTCCGGCTGACCCAGTTGGCGATAAGCTTCCCGGACATAGGCGGTTCTGTCCATGATTACCGCCGCACTGCCTTTATCAGCCGGTTTAATCACCACGCTTGTTACCTTCCTGAGCTGGACCAACGCCCGTCTTTCGGGGACACTCAGGTTAGAATTTCGTGAGAGATTCCAAGATAGGCTTTTAAGCGCATATTTATCGGCCCTGATTATTTGTCTGACCTGAATGGGGACTTGGGAGAGCTTGGGAGTCCAACTGGCCTTTGGGGTGAAGGGAAGAGGTTCTGTGCCGCCCCTGTATTTAAAGTAAGACGTCAGCAGCAGTCTTCTATGATACTGCTGCATATCAAACCCGAGTTGTTTTTTCATGTCCCTATTGATTTTTGGTGTTGGGATAAACGTTAAGCCCTTTTTCAGAACCCTGTATTGGTCTTTGGTGGGTCTGAAGTGTTTAGAGAGGTTTACCACCTCAAGACCCCTATGTAGCTCCCCACTAGGGTTTACAGGGCTTTGAAGTTTAGGTGTTTGCACCAGTGTTCCAACATTGACTTGGCACAACTCGGCGTCCAGTGAATATGGTCCTGACTGACCTGGAATCGAGCCTCCGGTAACAAAGGTAAGTATGGCATGTTTTTTTTAATGTGCGCATTTAACCCTGTTAATACCGTTCTTTCTTCCTTTTTCAGGTTTTGGCTGTAATTGATCAGAGGGATCCATATGGCAGCTTGAGGAAACCGTTCTTTTGTCATCTTCACGGCCCTCTGAAGTTGTTTGACTGCCGTCTCCCTCTGCTTTTGAGCTCTATGGTTTATACCGAAGGCCAGAACTATCGCTTCCACCTCTGTCTGTATACTGGCCCTAGATATGAATGCCTCTGCATGTCTGAATGTAGCCCCCGGGTAACTATCTATTTGCAGGTCCTCCAGGTCATGTGGAGGGATCCTGCTCAGGTTAGAGTCACCCACAATGCACCACTTTTTTCTGGCAGTGAACATCCAATTTACCATTTTCCTAGGAGTGCTCACATGTCTGGTGGTTTTGAACACCCTAGATGATGGAGATGGCGTTACCATTGGGGTCAGTTGGGGCGTAGGTGGAGGGCTCTGCCTTATGTCCTGCTCTGAGATGCAGAGCAGAGAGTCTACCGATAGATCACCGGTCGTAGTTGTCTGGGGGTTCTGATCCTTGTCCTGATTGAGTTGGGGATCGTGCATTTCGTGGTGAACCGTTACAATTTGTGACAGTACATCATAGGTGGCACTCTGAGGTTTCAGAATGACCGCCTCAGTGACCTCGTGGGTCGTCGGACACGTACTGATCGTAAACATATCAGGGACGTCCTTCATGTGCACCACTGCAGGATTTTGTTTTTGGGCTTGTGGTGTGTTAACGGGCCCTCTTGGCCTGCTGGGCGTCCTGGGTGGGAGTGGTGTAGGTGGTGGAGAGGTAGGTCGTAGAAGTGGTGGTGTGTCAGGGATCGATGGAGGGGAGTGCCAGTTTCGGTGAAGAGGTGGAAATTCTGTGGTGTTTGGAATTTCCTCCCTTTGTGGGGCCACGTCAACAGGTGGGGGAGCTCGATCAGGTTTGTGAGCTAGTGAGGTGAGCAGGGTTAGGTTTTTGTGTTTACAATGACTCCCCCCGTCACAGTCCGGAAACTGCTAGGTTGAATAGGGAGCCAAGGGAAGTGCACTGGCCGGCGCCTGTTAAGCACTGCTATAGCTCAGTTCGTTATTGTCTTTTTGTGAGTTGCCCGTATTGGGTTTTGGTTGAAGTACTTTTTTGGCACCCTTTTCAGCATTGGTCAGTTTGAGGTGACACAGGAAGTGGAGCAGAGTAAGGGTTAGGATTTAGACTTAGGGCCAGGATTTTAGGGAACAGATAAAGCTATATCATGTGGTGAAGAGCAGGATTAGATATTAGGGCTAAAACTAGTGTTTTTAGAGATGGGGTAAACCGTTAAAGATTAATGTTAGGGCCAGGGCCAAGATTTTTAGGGAAAGGATTAAGCTTTAAATATTGGAATGAAGTTTTAGGGGTGGGGCGAACATCAAGTTTGTGTAGGTGTGGACGTGAGGGAGAGCAGAATGAGGGCGAGCCACTGGACTGAGCAGGTCAACCCCCTATGCCTGTTTGGGCATTTTTCCACTCACCTACCCGTCCTTCCCACCATCCCTTGATGAGTATAAGGCCGGGCAGGTGCGAGAGAAAGGGTGTCTCAAGGCTGGAGTTTTGATTGGGTCGTCAGATGACCATTCAGGTTAGGATCTTTTGTCTATAAGTATAAGACTAGACGTTGGATTTAGTACTAGTATTTTAAGGGGTAGGGGCAAACTGAAAATATTGGAGTGAAGATAAAGGTTAGGTTTTATGTGAAGGGCAAACCTGAAGTTTATGCGGTCATGGGCATAAGGGGGATTGGGCCAGATTTTATCCATAGTTTTTATCCAAGGTTAAGTTATTGCTCTTGGAAATTATTTATTGTATTTATTTTATGTATTTATATTTTTATTTATTTATTTATTTATTATTTATTTATTATTTATTTATAATTCATTATATTTATTTATGTATTTACTTATTTTATTTTGTTTTTACTTATTGAATTATTGATTGATTTATTTATTTATTTTTATTTATTTATTTTTTAATTTTTTATTTATTTATTTATTATTATTATTATTATTATTATTATTATTATTATTATTTTTTTTTTTTTTATTTTTTTTATTTTTTTTTTTTATATAAAATTTTATTTTTAATTTTTTTTCTATTTATTTATTTATTATTATTTATTTATTTATTCATTAATTATTATTATTATTATATTTATTTATTTATTTATTTATTATTAATTTCTATTTATTTATTTATTTATTATTATTTATTTCTATTTATTTATTTATTTATTTATTTATTATTATTATTTATTTCTATTTATTTCTATTTATTTATTTATTTATAATTTTTAAAAAATATTTATTTATTTATTTATTTTATTATTATTATTATTATTATTTTTTTTTTTTTTTATAAACTCAGTCTGCCCTGTTTTAATTAGAATACCCTGCTAGAGTTCAAATAATTTGTTTGATGTTTCTAATGTTTCATTATTTTAGGGTTAGATTGTCCTTTTGACCTACTTTAATTGTTATGCTGAGCATTAGGTGTTTTGGCCTTTGATCACTAGAGGCTAAAGGTTCCCAACAGAGTAGTTTTAGTTGTGTAAATACCGTCATTCTAACAGGTGTCTGAATAATGTTTTGGTCCGACTGTACCTTTCTATCAAAGTTATCATACGGTATTAAGATGAACTTGTTCTGCCATAATTTAACTCTGAATTTGTCATATGTTATTACTATAGCGAATAAACTGTGATAATGTGAGAAATGTTGAAGGTGTCCGAATCATTTTTGGTCTGACTGCACATATTGTATTTTTTTATTATTTTTATTATTAGTATTATTTATTTATTTATTTATTCTATTTATTTAGGTCAATTATTCCACATATACATACATATATACACATGCATTCGCATTTTTTTATTCCATTAAAAAAAAAAAAAAAAAAAAAAAAAAAAAAAAAAAAAAAAAAAAAAATATATATATATATATATATATATATATACATACATACATATATATACATACATATATATACATATATATATATATATATATATATATATATATATATATATATATACATATATAATAATAACAATAATAACATTGATTATTTATTCATTTATTTTTGACCTACTAAAATTGTTATGCTAAATTTCAGGACACATCATCAGTAGTGCTCCTCAGAGTCATTGGGTGTTTCGGCCTTTAATCACTATACACCCTCATCTGAGGCGGCCAGCCGTGGGTCGATCACTCCCCGGCCTGTGTCCCATAGCCAATCAGTTATATTTGTAAAGTGTTTTGAAATATAAGTATTGCTAAGACGCGATTTTATTTAAAAACGTTAGTTTGGTTAATTAATTTTTAATTAATCAGATTTAACTGACAATTAGTTATTAGTTTTCTAGCTAAAAAATCATATTTGCAAAGTGTTTTTAACTGCAGGTTTTATTAAGAAGCTATTTCTTCTGGCTAATGTACTAGTTTTTTTATGGCAGGATTTAGATGTTAATTAATTTTAAAGCTTTTACAGATTTAAAACTAAAAACAAATAAAGTTGCTAAAAAGTGTGGTGCACAATGGACTGGTGCATGGGTGGTGCTAAGTCACCAAGTAGAAGATTTGGCCCCATTTAAGGTCTGTTGGCCCCAGACCACCCAACTGCGTGCTGTCCTAGTGGACCCAGGAGGGCTGGCTACTTACCTAGCTCTGACCAGAATGACTCTTGTTAACACCGCAAGGTTTCCCGAGTCACCCGAACAGAGCCTGCTACTAGGTCTACCCAACTAAAAATTGTCTATCTATCAGCCTTGCCTGGGTAGGCCTTCTCTAGCTAAACCAGGGGTCCGGAGGTAGGTCCCGTGCAATACGTCACCTCCAGATGTCCCTGGTTGGGTAGCAACCCAGCGGATGACTTCCCTACCTGTTCCACCTCACAAGGAGCTGGAACCCTTCGGGAAGCCATCAAGCTTCTACTGGGTTGTGTCCCCTGGGGTTAAGCGTGTGTCAGCGGATTCCTTCCATACATTACTCCAGAAGAGTAGATTCGGGAAGTAATCAGGCTTCTACTGACGTAGCCGCCCCCCGGCTCGGATCGTGAGTGGTCACGTCCGGCCAACTCATCGGTAATAACAAGTGTTCCTGGTTATGGTGGATTCTAAAAATTTGAAACGCGTATAAGCCCTATACGTGTGTAAACATCGGGAAGAGGGGGTTCTATTGTGTAATTAGAAGAAAACCGCGTGCGAATAGCCCCAACGGTTGCTGAGATATTAGCATTTAAAGCCATAAAATGAATAGGCCCATGATTCTCTTTTTCTCGAATATAAAGTAGTTTAATGCTGCGCATAATTATCATGTCCAGCGAATCATAATCGGCTGCGCATCTACCCTCAGCGGGATGTGTGTTGAGAAAGAAAGGCTGTGACGTGCAGATTTGCTGATTTTAATGGGCCTCCTTCCTCCATTACACTGTGTTATCCACAAACACTGGATAAGGGTGTGTCCCATGAAGGAGGCCTGTGAAGGTCCGGCCCCTAGTCCGGGTGTGACATTTGGGGGCGGGGCTAAGTGTTAAGACTCCTCCCACTTTTTTTTTTTTTTTTTTTTTTTTTTTTTTTTTTTTTTTTTTTTTTTTTTTTTTTTTTTCCTCTTTTTTGTGATTTGGATTATGGCTAGGAATAGGGTCAAAAATGTTTTTACTTTTTTATGTATTCATTTATTTGTATTATATATTTAACTTTTATTCCTTTATTTATTTTATATTGGGTTGTAGGTTTGTGTGTTGAGATTATGTTAGGGTTAATTTACTATTATTATTAGTATTATTATTATTAGTATTATTATTATTAACATTATTATTATTATTATTATTATTATTATTATTAATTAATTAATTAATTAATTAATTAATTTTTTATTTATTAATTTTTTATTTATTTATTTATTTATTTTTTCGGTTAGGATTAGTTTTGAGGTTCAGGTTAGTGTTCGTGTTGGGTTTAGGGTTACGTTTAGGGTTTAGGCTAGGATTAGGGACAAGATTAGGGTTATATTTTAAGTTTAGGGTTATGTTTAGGTTTAGGATTAGAGTTTTAGTTAAGATTAGGGTTAGAATCAGAGTTTGGGTTATAGCTAGGATTAGGGTTCCAGTTAGAATTAGGGTTCGGATTGGAGTTGGGGTTGAGGATAAGGTTAAGTTTAGGGTTCAGGTTAGGATTAGGGACTAGGTTAGGGTTGAGGTTAAGGTTTAGGTTTAAGTTTAAGGTTAGGGTTAGGTTTAGGGTAAGGGCTAGCGGTTAGGGTTAGGGATTAGGGTTAGGATTAGGGGATTAAGGTTAGGTTTAGGGTAAGGGTTAGCGGATAGGGTTAGGGATTAGGATTAGGGTTAGGGGATTAAGGTTAGGATTAGGGTTAGGTTTAGGGTAAGGGTTAGCGGTTAGGTTTAGGTTTAGGGTAAGGGTTAGCGGTTGGGGTTAGGGCTTAGGGTTAGGGGATTAAGGTTAGGATTAGGTTTAGGGTAAGGGTTAGCGGTTAGGGTTAGGGATTAGGATTAGGGTTAGGGCCTGAGGTTAGGGTTAGGGGATTAAGTTTAGGGTAAGAGTTAGCGGTTAGGGTTAGGGCTTAGGGTTAGGATTAGGGGATTAGGGTTAGGATTAGGGGATTAGGGTTAGGATTAGGGCTTGAGGTTAGGGTTAGGGCTTGAGGTTAGGGTTAGAGCTTAGGTTAAGGTTAGGGTTAGAATTAGTGTTTGGGTTAAGCATAGGTCATGGCTAGGGTTAGGATTAGGGTTAGGACTAGGGTTGATCTTAGAGTTGAGGTTAAGTTTTAGACTTTTAGGGTTATGTTTAGGTGTAGGGTTAGAGTTCCGGTTAGGGTTAGGGTTAGGTTAAGATTAGGGTTAGGATTAGGGTTTGGGTTAAGGATAGGTTATGGTTAGGGTTGGGGTTGGAGTTGGGGTTAAGTTTAGGGTTCAGGTTAGGATTAGGGACAAGGTTAAGAGTAGGGCGAAGATTGGGGTGGGGCGAACATCAAGTTCGTGCAGGTGTGGACGTGAGGGAGAGCAGAATGAGGGCGAGCCACTAGACTGAGCAGGTCAACCCCCTATGCCTGTTTGGGCATTTTTCCACTCACCTACCCGTCCTTCCTACCATCCCTTGATGAGTATAAGGCCGGGCAGGTGCGAGAGAAAGGGTGTCTCAAGGCTGGAGTTTCGATTGGGTCGTCGGATGACCTTTTGGATTAAAATCTTTTGTCTATGTTATTGGCTGTGTTTGCCGTTGAACATGAGCACCGGGAAGACATTCTTTGCTACTGTGAGTCTGATAGCGTGCTTGGTCCGAAGGCTCTGGCTAGGGTTAGGTTTTTTGTGTTTACAATGACTCCCCCCGTCACAGTCCGGAAACTGCTAGGTTGAATAGGGAGCCAAGGGAAGTGCACTGGCCGGCGCCTGTTAAGCACTGCTATAGCTCAGTTCGTTATTGTCTTTTTGTGAGTTGCCCGTATTGGGTTTTGGTTGAAGTACTTTTTTGGCACCCTTTTCAGCATTGGTCAGTTTGAGGTGACACAGGAAGTGGAGCAGAGTAAGGGTTAGGATTTAGACTTAGGGCCAGGATTTTAGGGAACAGATAAAGCTATATCATGTGGTGAAGAGCAGGATTAGATATTAGGGCTAAAACTAGTGTTTTTAGAGATGGGGTAAACCGTTAAAGATTAATGTTAGGGCCAGGGCCAAGATTTTTAGGGAAAGGATTAAGCTTTAAATATTGGAATGAAGTTTTAGGGGTGGGGCGAACATCAAGTTTGTGTAGGTGTGGACGTGAGGGAGAGCAGAATGAGGGCGAGCCACTGGACTGAGCAGGTCAACCCCCTATGCCTGTTTGGGCATTTTTCCACTCACCTACCCGTCCTTCCCACCATCCCTTGATGAGTATAAGGCCGGGCAGGTGCGAGAGAAAGGGTGTCTCAAGGCTGGAGTTTTGATTGGGTCGTCAGATGACCATTCAGGTTAGGATCTTTTGTCTATAAGTATAAGACTAGACGTTGGATTTAGTACTAGTATTTTAAGGGGTAGGGGCAAACTGAAAATATTGGAGTGAAGATAAAGGTTAGGTTTTATGTGAAGGGCAAACCTGAAGTTTATGCGGTCATGGGCATAAGGGGGATTGGGCCAGATTTTATCCATAGTTTTTATCCAAGGTTAAGTTATTGCTCTTGGAAATTATTTATTGTATTTATTTTATGTATTTATATTTTTATTTATTTATTTATTTATTATTTATTTATTATTTATTTATAATTCATTATATTTATTTATGTATTTACTTATTTTATTTTGTTTTTACTTATTGAATTATTGATTGATTTATTTATTTATTTTTATTTATTTATTTTTTAATTTTTTATTTATTTATTTATTATTATTATTATTATTATTATTATTATTATTATTATTATTTTTTTTTTTATTTTTTTTATTTTTTTTTTTATATAAAATTTTATTTTTAATTTTTTTTCTATTTATTTATTTATTATTATTTATTTATTTATTCATTAATTATTATTATTATTATATTTATTTATTTATTTATTTATTATTAATTTCTATTTATTTATTTATTTATTATTATTTATTTCTATTTATTTATTTATTTATTTATTTATTATTTTTATTTATTTCTTTTTATTTCTTTTTTTTTATTTATTTATAATTTTTAAAAAATATTCTTTTATTTATTTATTTTATTATTATTATTATTATTATTATTATTTTTTTTATAAACTCAGTCTGCCCTGTTTTAATTAGAATACCCTGCTAGAGTTCAAATAATTTGTTTGATGTTTCTAATGTTTCATTATTTTAGGGTTAGATTGTCCTTTTGACCTACTTTAATTGTTATGCTGAGCATTAGGTGTTTTGGCCTTTGATCACTAGAGGCTAAAGGTTCCCAACAGAGTAGTTTTAGTTGTGTAAATACCGTCATTCTAACAGGTGTCTGAATAATGTTTTGGTCCGACTGTACCTTTCTATCAAAGTTATCATACGGTATTAAGATGAACTTGTTCTGCCATAATTTAACTCTGAATTTGTCATATGTTATTACTATAGCGAATAAACTGTGATAATGTGAGAAATGTTGAAGGTGTCCGAATCATTTTTGGTCTGACTGCACATATTGTATTTTTTTATTATTTTTATTATTAGTATTATTTATTTATTTATTTATTCTATTTATTTAGGTCAATTATTCCACATATACATACATATATACACATGCATTCGCATTTTTTTATTCCATTAAAAAAAAAAAAAAAAAAAAAAAAAAAAAAAAAAAAAAAAAAAAAAAAATATATATATATATATATATATATATAAACATACATACATATATATATATATATATATATATATATATATATATATATATATATATATATATATATATATATATATATATATATATATATATATATACATAATAACAATAATAACATTGATTATTTATTCATTTATTTTTGACCTACTAAAATTGTTATGCTAAATTTCAGGACACATCATCAGTAGTGCTCCTCAGAGTCATTGGGTGTTTCGGCCTTTAATCACTATACACCCTCATCTGAGGCGGCCAGCCGTGGGTCGATCACTCCCCGGCCTGTGTCCCATAGCCAATCAGTTATATTTGTAAAGTGTTTTGAAATATAAGTATTGCTAAGACGCGATTTTATTTAAAAACGTTAGTTTGGTTAATTAATTTTTAATTAATCAGATTTAACTGACAATTAGTTATTAGTTTTCTAGCTAAAAAATCATATTTGCAAAGTGTTTTTAACTGCAGGTTTTATTAAGAAGCTATTTCTTCTGGCTAATGTACTAGTTTTTTTATGGCAGGATTTAGATGTTAATTAATTTTAAAGCTTTTACAGATTTAAAACTAAAAACAAATAAAGTTGCTAAAAAGTGTGGTGCACAATGGACTGGTGCATGGGTGGTGCTAAGTCACCAAGTAGAAGATTTGGCCCCATTTAAGGTCTGTTGGCCCCAGACCACCCAACTGCGTGCTGTCCTAGTGGACCCAGGAGGGCTGGCTACTTACCTAGCTCTGACCAGAATGACTCTTGTTAACACCGCAAGGTTTCCCGAGTCACCCGAACAGAGCCTGCTACTAGGTCTACCCAACTAAAAATTGTCTATCTATCAGCCTTGCCTGGGTAGGCCTTCTCTAGCTAAACCAGGGGTCCGGAGGTAGGTCCCGTGCAATACGTCACCTCCAGATGTCCCTGGTTGGGTAGCAACCCAGCGGATGACTTCCCTACCTGTTCCACCTCACAAGGAGCTGGAACCCTTCGGGAAGCCATCAAGCTTCTACTGGGTTGTGTCCCCTGGGGTTAAGCGTGTGTCAGCGGATTCCTTCCATACATTACTCCAGAAGAGTAGATTCGGGAAGTAATCAGGCTTCTACTGACGTAGCCGCCCCCCGGCTCGGATCGTGAGTGGTCACGTCCGGCCAACTCATCGGTAATAACAAGTGTTCCTGGTTATGGTGGATTCTAAAAATTTGAAACGCGTATAAGCCCTATACGTGTGTAAACATCGGGAAGAGGGGGTTCTATTGTGTAATTAGAAGAAAACCGCGTGCGAATAGCCCCAACGGTTGCTGAGATATTAGCATTTAAAGCCATAAAATGAATAGGCCCATGATTCTCTTTTTCTCGAATATAAAGTAGTTTAATGCTGCGCATAATTATCATGTCCAGCGAATCATAATCGGCTGCGCATCTACCCTCAGCGGGATGTGTGTTGAGAAAGAAAGGCTGTGACGTGCAGATTTGCTGATTTTAATGGGCCTCCTTCCTCCATTACACTGTGTTATCCACAAACACTGGATAAGGGTGTGTCCCATGAAGGAGGCCTGTGAAGGTCCGGCCCCTAGTCCGGGTGTGACATTTGGGGGCGGGGCTAAGTGTTAAGACTCCTCCCACTTTTTTTTTTTTTTTTTTTTTTTTTTTTTTTTTTTTTTTTTTTTTTTTTTTTTTTTTTCCTCTTTTTTGTGATTTGGATTATGGCTAGGAATAGGGTCAAAATTGTTTTTTCTTTTTTATGTATTCATTTATTTGTATTATATATTTATCTTTTATTCCTTTATTTATTTTATATTGGGTTGTAGGTTTGTGTGTTGAGATTATGTTAGGGTTAATTTACTATTATTATTAGTATTATTATTATTAGTATTATTATTATTAACATTATTATTATTATTATTATTATTATTATTATTAATTAATTAATTAATTAATTAATTAATTTTTTATTTATTAATTTTTTATTTATTTATTTATTTATTTTTTCGGTTAGGATTAGTTTTGAGGTTCAGGTTAGTGTTCGTGCTGCGCTTAGGGCTACGTTTAGGGTTTAGGCTAGGATTAGGGCCAAGATTAGGGTTATATTTTAAGTTTAGGGGTATGTTTAGGTTTAGGATTAGAGTTTTAGTTAAGATTAGGGTTAGAATCAGAGTTTGGGTTATAGCTAGGATTAGGGTTCCAGTTAGAATTAGGGTTCGGATTGGAGTTGGGGTTGAGGATAAGGTTAAGTTTAGGGTTCAGGTTAGGATTAGGGACTAGGTTAGGGTTGAGGTTAAGGTTTAGGTTTAAGTTTAAGGTTAGGGTTAGGTTTAGGGTAAGGGCTAGCGGTTAGGGTTAGGGATTAGGGTTAGGATTAGGGGATTAAGGTTAGGTTTAGGGTAAGGGTTAGCGGATAGGGTTAGGGATTAGGATTAGGGTTAGGGGATTAAGGTTAGGATTAGGGTTAGGTTTAGGGTAAGGGTTAGCGGTTAGGTTTAGGGCTTAGGGTTAGGATTAGGGTTGGGGATAGGGACTAGGGTTAGGGGATTAAGGTTAGGATTAGGTTTAGGGTAAGGGTTAGCGGTTAGGGTTAGGGATTAGGATTAGGGTTAGGGCCTGAGGTTAGGGTTAGGGGATTAAGTTTAGGGTAAGAGTTAGCGGTTAGGGTTAGGGCTTAGGGTTAGGATTAGGGGATTAGGGTTAGGATTAGGGGATTAGGGTTAGGATTAGGGCTTGAGGTTAGGGTTAGGGCTTGAGGTTAGGGTTAGAGCTTAGGTTAAGGTTAGGGTTAGAATTAGTGTTTGGGTTAAGCATAGGTCATGGCTAGGGTTAGGATTAGGGTTAGGACTAGGGTTGATCTTAGAGTTGAGGTTAAGTTTTAGACTTTTAGGGTTATGTTTAGGTGTAGGGTTAGAGTTCCGGTTAGGGTTAGGGTTAGGTTAAGATTAGGGTTAGGATTAGGGTTTGGGTTAAGGATAGGTTATGGTTAGGGTTGGGGTTGGAGTTGGGGTTAAGTTTAGGGTTCAGGTTAGGATTAGGGACAAGGTTAAGAGTAGGGCGAAGATTGGGGTGGGGCGAACATCAAGTTCGTGCAGGTGTGGACGTGAGGGAGAGCAGAATGAGGGCGAGCCACTAGACTGAGCAGGTCAACCCCCTATGCCTGTTTGGGCATTTTTCCACTCACCTACCCGTCCTTCCTACCATCCCTTGATGAGTATAAGGCCGGGCAGGTGCGAGAGAAAGGGTGTCTCAAGGCTGGAGTTTCGATTGGGTCGTCGGATGACCTTTTGGATTAAAATCTTTTGTCTATGTTATTGGCTGTGTTTGCCGTTGAACATGAGCACCGGGAAGACATTCTTTGCTACTGTGAGTCTGATAGCGTGCTTGGTCCGAAGGCTCTGGCTAGGGTTAGGTTTTTTGTGTTTACAATGACTCCCCCCGTCACAGTCCGGAAACTGCTAGGTTGAATAGGGAGCCAAGGGAAGTGCACTGGCCGGCGCCTGTTAAGCACTGCTATAGCTCAGTTCGTTATTGTCTTTTTGTGAGTTGCCCGTATTGGGTTTTGGTTGAAGTACTTTTTTGGCACCCTTTTCAGCATTGGTCAGTTTGAGGTGACACAGGAAGTGGAGCAGAGTAAGGGTTAGGATTTAGACTTAGGGCCAGGATTTTAGGGAACAGATAAAGCTATATCATGTGGTGAAGAGCAGGATTAGATATTAGGGCTAAAACTAGTGTTTTTAGAGATGGGGTAAACCGTTAAAGATTAATGTTAGGGCCAGGGCCAAGATTTTTAGGGAAAGGATTAAGCTTTAAATATTGGAATGAAGTTTTAGGGGTGGGGCGAACATCAAGTTTGTGTAGGTGTGGACGTGAGGGAGAGCAGAATGAGGGCGAGCCACTGGACTGAGCAGGTCAACCCCCTATGCCTGTTTGGGCATTTTTCCACTCACCTACCCGTCCTTCCCACCATCCCTTGATGAGTATAAGGCCGGGCAGGTGCGAGAGAAAGGGTGTCTCAAGGCTGGAGTTTTGATTGGGTCGTCAGATGACCATTCAGGTTAGGATCTTTTGTCTATAAGTATAAGACTAGACGTTGGATTTAGTACTAGTATTTTAAGGGGTAGGGGCAAACTGAAAATATTGGAGTGAAGATAAAGGTTAGGTTTTATGTGAAGGGCAAACCTGAAGTTTATGCGGTCATGGGCATAAGGGGGATTGGGCCAGATTTTATCCATAGTTTTTATCCAAGGTTAAGTTATTGCTCTTGGAAATTATTTATTGTATTTATTTTATGTATTTATATTTTTATTTATTTATTTATTTATTATTTATTTATTATTTATTTATAATTCATTATATTTATTTATGTATTTACTTATTTTATTTTGTTTTTACTTATTGAATTATTGATTTATTTATTTATTTTTTTTTATTTATTTTTTTTTTAATTTTTTTTTTTTTTATTTATTATTATTATTATTATTATTATTATTATTATTATTATTTTTTTTTTTTTTATTTTTTTTATTTTTTTTTTTTTATATAAAATTTTATTTTTAATTTTTTTTCTATTTATTTATTTATTATTATTTATTTATTTATTCATTAATTATTATTATTATTATATTTATTTATTTATTTATTTATTATTAATTTCTATTTATTTATTTATTTATTATTATTTATTTCTATTTATTTTTTTATTTATTTATTTATTATTATTATTTTTTTCTATTTTTTTTTTTATTTTTTTATTTTTAATTTTTTTAAAAAAATTATTTTTTAATTTTTTTTTTTTATTATTATTATTATTATTATTATTATTTTTTTTATAAACTCAGTCTGCCCTGTTTTAATTAGAATACCCTGCTAGAGTTCAAATAATTTGTTTGATGTTTCTAATGTTTCATTATTTTAGGGTTAGATTGTCCTTTTGACCTACTTTAATTGTTATGCTGAGCATTAGGTGTTTTGGCCTTTGATCACTAGAGGCTAAAGGTTCCCAACAGAGTAGTTTTAGTTGTGTAAATACCGTCATTCTAACAGGTGTCTGAATAATGTTTTGGTCCGACTGTACCTTTCTATCAAAGTTATCATACGGTATTAAGATGAACTTGTTCTGCCATAATTTAACTCTGAATTTGTCATATGTTATTACTATAGCGAATAAACTGTGATAATGTGAGAAATGTTGAAGGTGTCCGAATCATTTTTGGTCTGACTGCACATATTGTATTTTTTTATTATTTTTATTATTAGTATTATTTATTTATTTATTTATTCTATTTATTTAGGTCAATTATTCCACATATACATACATATATACACATGCATTCGCATTTTTTTATTCCATTCAAAAAAAAAAAAAAAAAAAAAATTAAAAAAAAAAAAAAAAAAAAAAAAAAAAAAATATATATATATATATATATATATATATATACATACATACATATATATACATACATATATATACATATATATATATATATATATATATATATATATATATATATATATACATATATAATAATAACAATAATAACATTGATTATTTATTCATTTATTTTTGACCTACTAAAATTGTTATGCTAAATTTCAGGACACATCATCAGTAGTGCTCCTCAGAGTCATTGGGTGTTTCGGCCTTTAATCACTATACACCCTCATCTGAGGCGGCCAGCCGTGGGTCGATCACTCCCCGGCCTGTGTCCCATAGCCAATCAGTTATATTTGTAAAGTGTTTTGAAATATAAGTATTGCTAAGACGCGATTTTATTTAAAAACGTTAGTTTGGTTAATTAATTTTTAATTAATCAGATTTAACTGACAATTAGTTATTAGTTTTCTAGCTAAAAAATCATATTTGCAAAGTGTTTTTAACTGCAGGTTTTATTAAGAAGCTATTTCTTCTGGCTAATGTACTAGTTTTTTTATGGCAGGATTTAGATGTTAATTAATTTTAAAGCTTTTACAGATTTAAAACTAAAAACAAATAAAGTTGCTAAAAAGTGTGGTGCACAATGGACTGGTGCATGGGTGGTGCTAAGTCACCAAGTAGAAGATTTGGCCCCATTTAAGGTCTGTTGGCCCCAGACCACCCAACTGCGTGCTGTCCTAGTGGACCCAGGAGGGCTGGCTACTTACCTAGCTCTGACCAGAATGACTCTTGTTAACACCGCAAGGTTTCCCGAGTCACCCGAACAGAGCCTGCTACTAGGTCTACCCAACTAAAAATTGTCTATCTATCAGCCTTGCCTGGGTAGGCCTTCTCTAGCTAAACCAGGGGTCCGGAGGTAGGTCCCGTGCAATACGTCACCTCCAGATGTCCCTGGTTGGGTAGCAACCCAGCGGATGACTTCCCTACCTGTTCCACCTCACAAGGAGCTGGAACCCTTCGGGAAGCCATCAAGCTTCTACTGGGTTGTGTCCCCTGGGGTTAAGCGTGTGTCAGCGGATTCCTTCCATACATTACTCCAGAAGAGTAGATTCGGGAAGTAATCAGGCTTCTACTGACGTAGCCGCCCCCCGGCTCGGATCGTGAGTGGTCACGTCCGGCCAACTCATCGGTAATAACAAGTGTTCCTGGTTATGGTGGATTCTAAAAATTTGAAACGCGTATAAGCCCTATACGTGTGTAAACATCGGGAAGAGGGGGTTCTATTGTGTAATTAGAAGAAAACCGCGTGCGAATAGCCCCAACGGTTGCTGAGATATTAGCATTTAAAGCCATAAAATGAATAGGCCCATGATTCTCTTTTTCTCGAATATAAAGTAGTTTAATGCTGCGCATAATTATCATGTCCAGCGAATCATAATCGGCTGCGCATCTACCCTCAGCGGGATGTGTGTTGAGAAAGAAAGGCTGTGACGTGCAGATTTGCTGATTTTAATGGGCCTCCTTCCTCCATTACACTGTGTTATCCACAAACACTGGATAAGGGTGTGTCCCATGAAGGAGGCCTGTGAAGGTCCGGCCCCTAGTCCGGGTGTGACATTTGGGGGCGGGGCTAAGTGTTAAGACTCCTCCCACTTTTTTTTTTTTTTTTTTTTTTTTTTTTTTTTTTTTTTTTTTTTTTTTTTTTTTTTTTTTTTTTTTTTTTTTTTTTTTTCCTCTTTTTTGTGATTTGGATTATGGCTAGGAATAGGGTCAAAAATGTTTTTACTTTTTTATGTATTCATTTATTTGTATTATATATTTAACTTTTATTCCTTTATTTATTTTATATTGGGTTGTAGGTTTGTGTGTTGAGATTATGTTAGGGTTAATTTACTATTATTATTAGTATTATTATTATTAGTATTATTATTATTAACATTATTATTATTATTATTATTATTATTATTATTAATTAATTAATTAATTAATTAATTAATTTTTTATTTATTAATTTTTTATTTATTTATTTATTTATTTTTTCGGTTAGGATTAGTTTTGAGGTTCAGGTTAGTGTTCGTGTTGGGTTTAGGGTTACGTTTAGGGTTTAGGCTAGGATTAGGGACAAGATTAGGGTTATATTTTAAGTTTAGGGTTATGTTTAGGTTTAGGATTAGAGTTTGAGTTAAGATTAGGGTTAGAATCAGAGTTTGGGTTATAGCTAGGGTTAGGGTTAGGGTTAGGGTTAGGGTTAGAATCAGAGTTAGGGTTAGGGTTAGGGTTAGGGTTAGGGTTAGGGTTAGGGAAAATGGCCGAGGCCCAAGGCCAATTTACGTCTGGGCCCAAGAATAAGGATTAGGGTAAGGGTTAGGGTTAGGGGTTAGGGGGATAGGGTTAGGAAGTTAGGGTTAGGGTTGGGGTAATGGTTAGGGTTAGGATTAGGGGTTAGGGTTAGGGAGTTAGGGTTAGGGTTAGGGAACTAGGGTTAGGACTAGGAGGTTAGGGTTAGGGGATTAGGGTTAGGGTTAGGTGGTAAGGGTTAGGGGATTAGGGTTAGGGCGGTTAGGGTTAGGGTTAGGTGGTAAGGGTTAGGGGATTAGGGTTAGGGTTGAGGTAGTGAGGTTAGGGTTAGGGATTAGGAGGGTTGGGATTAGGGTTAGGGTTAGGGGTTAGGGTTAGGGGTAGGGTTAGGGATTAGGCTTAGGATTGGGGTGGGGCTAGGGGTTAAGGTAAGAAGTAAAGGTTAGGGTTATTGTTTGGGGTTTGAAACTCAGACCCAAACAAGCCCGGAGCCTCACGTTGTGCACCGGCCTACCCCAAGTCATTAATCACAGCCACTCCCGTTCCATGTTGTAGTTAGATGTACCCATCATCTATATCACCCTCAACTGTTCATTAAGTCCCCATGGATGCATAGAGCTTAGTTTGTTTATCCAGTCCTTCTCTATCCTTTTCCTCATGTTGTGGGTCCACAACCTGTTGTACTGTAACCCCATGACCTTAAGGGATGCAAGGCCATGCCTTATGAAGTGCTGGACAATGAGGGTGTGGGATTCTTTTTGTGATTAATATTGTATCGGGTGTTGTGTCATTCTGGTCGCCAAGGTATTCCTAGTCTCCCCACATATTGTAAACCACATTTTGTGCAATAAATTAGGTATATGCAGTTGGAGGCGTCATGTTTCAGGGCTGGCCAAATACTAAAAACCATTTTTGTTCGTGGATTTGTTATCCAACGTTTAGGTCTAAATTCACT